>JAUMHM010133773.1:0-18535 GCA_032362435.1 Melikaiella ostensackeni
TTACAATTTTATATACTTTGGGTCAATAAAAAACGATGTCTTTCAAAAAACCAGCAAAGATGTCATTTAATAATAAGTATTAGTGGCGATTTGAGTTACAGCGCGGACGCTGAAGACCAGTGTCTGACCATAACGGCATGGGACCACTATCTTGACGCGCCGGTGCGGTGTGGTACCGGACACGGCAGTAGTGCAAGCCATTTTTGATCAGAAGAATACGCTTGACCGAGTCGACAGCCGAGAACATACACTATCATGTCAGGTGGTGTTAATAAATTAATGAAAGACTAACTTGGGGCAGCGAGGGAACAACGTGCTTTCACTTCAGAGTTAATTAAATAAAAATTCGAATTTATAAAAATAAAAAATCAACCGATATTCAAATAGGTTAGTTGAGATTCTACTAACTTACTTTGATTATAATCTAATTTAAAGGAATTCAACCATAATCCCAGCTCCAGCTCGCGAGTCAATACGTACGCGTCACTTTTCACAACATCAGAAGACGATCAAGTCAGAAAAATCACTTCACTCAACAATAATCCGAAAAATTCAAAATACTTGATACTGTCATATGATCACTTATTATAATTGAGAATACTTTGTAGTCGAGCATGAATTTTGACTTTGGAATTTACAATTAATCGCGAGCACGGTACGAATGAGACTTGTATCTCAGTTTGGCTTTTTCGCAACCTCTCTCAGAGTGAGTCAAAACGAGATCGAGAGACAAAGGTTGGAAACTAGAATCAGTAATAGTATTAATTTGAAGAATTCAACGCGCTGAACTCGGTGTTAGAAATGGTCACGAGTGCCTCGTACGAAAGTAAAAACTGAACTGAAAAGAGAAAGTGAGATATCGACCGAGCAAGCCACCACAATAACAACCCTCTCGCTTCACACCAGCGGTCGAGAAACTAAATCAAACCAAATTTAACTGAATAGGCTTAAAAATGATTAACATGTTGCTTCATCCTTTATTGAAGCGTCATGTAAGTACATACAATGTCAGTATTACACGAAAATTTTATAATTTTATAATATTAAAAACTTCGAAATTGTGTAATTTTAAATTTGAATTGTAAAAAATTACAATATCAATATGAAAGATTAAAAAATGAAACAGTTAAGAGCTTATTTCGTTCCAAATTGTACAGTTTAGATTAATTAAAAGTCTTAAGGGTATTTACCAGAGCGTCAAGTGACCATTTATATAGTATTATATTCGGCGGCCTTATAATTTGCGAAATATAAATATTGTGCTTTTTTTAGGAAATGGTTCAAAATATATAGGGGCACGTCTATCTGGGCCATTTCAGTTTTTATTTTGTTCAAATAATGCAATGTTTATTCATGCAATTTTAGCGAGAGCACTAAAGCCTTGTTCTCAGCTACACTCAGAAAAATATTTGTCTTCAATTGAAGAAAAGACGCATTTATGTAATGATTAAATAATTTTATTTAAATTAATGATTGTTTCTTTAACATAATTTTTTTATTTAATCAAAAATAACTTCAAAATGAAGAAAATCCTTTCAAATTGAAGAAAAACTTTCATTGGAACAAAAAACCATTTCTTTGAATCGAAACACATTTCATTAAATCACATAAACTTTTGTTTTGACTGAGAGCCATTGAATATTTTTCTTTGATTCAAAGAAAATTTCCTTGCATCAGTGAATTTTTCCTGAGTGTATATTCCAAGTTCTGAAGCTGCTTGTTGTTTGTTGTTTGTTTTTATTCCAAGTTGTGAATTCGACCATAACTTTCTTACTCTTCAATAAAATGTATTAACATTTAAAGTCAATCGATTCGCCTCGATTTAGGAAGTCTTTTGTATTCTCGCATCTACTTTGAATTATGTTGATGAACAAAGTTTTATTACAAAAAAAAAACAATTTTATATTACATATGTATTAAATATTATATTAATTAAATATGTCGGACACAGCCATTGTACCTCTGCTTATATCTTCCTGGTTAAGAGCCTCATACTGCCGTTTTTCGATTATGGTTGCGTTGTACATGATGAAATTACTGACCAACTCAATCTTAAACTTGAACGAGCGCTTAATGCATATATCAGATTCATACACAATGTACCAAAGAATTAATCCATCACTCAATATCAGCAGAGAGCTGGTCTATTGAATGTGGCTAAGAGGAGACAGTTTTTCATGGGCAATATGCTTTATACCTACATTAATTAAAGATGATGCTTCTCAGTACCTTTTCAATTTCTTTCATCCGGTAATTGAAAAGCAATCTACCCTCAAAGATCTTTTGTTGTGAGAGGTGCCCAACTCTGAAATAGATTACTTGTAACTATTAGAAATACGCCCTCACGATTTCATTATAAACACGCGTTTTACAACCATTTAACAAAAACTAAAAGCTCAACCTTAGAAATCACCTATTGGTACTCGTCAATTATTTATCGAATGTATATAAATTTAATGTAACTGCAATTATTGTCTAATGTGTAAATATTTTTTTTAAGTTAACTATTGTATTGCCACCAATCAGTGCTTGCATGTACTATGTTTCACACGTATATCCCTGTTCTTCAAAGGGCTATTCAGCCCTAGGGACTTTAAAAGAAATACAATTTTTAAAATATCATAAAGTGCATAAAAAATGTAAAATGTAATATTTTTAAGAAATATTGCGTCATTGCGTTGGTTTTCTCCTTTGCTTCAATGGATGAAATTTGTTTCTGATATTTGAAAGGGCATAGCAGGATAAGCATGTATAAGCTGCCCCCGGCCGAATCTGTCCGACATTTTCACTCTGAGTTGGTACTAATATGAGGTTCAATTCCCCGGAAGATTATATCTGAAAAATCATTTTTATGGCAGTTATGGACGTGAGTAGAAAAATCGAAAAACATCTTTTTCTCGGAAACGGCTGAACCGATTTCGACCAGGAAAAAATATGTAATGGGTCCCAATGGAGAGATATTTCGGAAAAATTATGGGACATTTTAGACAAAAAGAAAAGGTGAAAAAAAAATTTCCACCTTTTTTCGATTTTTTTAAAATGGGAAATTCTTGAGGCATAATCACCGCTTTTCGCTTAAAAATACCTTGAATTATGTGGAAAAATATGTGAAAGTTTGAGATCAATTGGAGAGGCCGCTGATGTATAATGAGGAGTCTGCAAACTTACGCTGGCATTGGACTTGAAACACTCTGGAAATGCTCAAAAATCAGAAAAAAATTGTCCGAAAAATAATAGTACCTTCTATTCATCCAGTATTCTCATTTAATGTTCTTTTATATTTCATTTATTTTGTCTCCTGAACTTCTTCCCATAATATTCTCTTGTTTTTTCTAGCTCCTCAGACAGTTCCTCATTGAACAAGGTTTTGGCATTAAAACTGTTCCATCTCGTCATATTTTCCGGAAAACATTTAAATGCTTTATAAAATATAAATCCAATAGTGTTGGAATTTCTGGGGTACTAGAGTATGTATGTGATTGTGCTCATGGGAACAGAACTGTTGGTTGCTGCTCACACATCTCAGTAATCATTTCCTCAGTCGAATCCCGAGGCGAAATTAGAATCGGGTTCTAAACCTATGTCGACCTTCAAGAACTGCGTTTGAACCTATTTAACCGGTTATACAAGAGTTTAAACTGATACGACGAATTTTAGGAGTGAATACAACTTATTGAACCGTACTAAAAATTTTACCCAGAAAATTGAAATTTTCTGAGCTTACTTTGCACCGAGAAAACCAATTTAGACGTATTTTGAACTTGTGAAACAAACTGATTGAGAAATGTTAATTAATGTACCAAATAAATAATTATCCTGCACACAATTTATCATCAAATAAGTTAATGAATTCAAATTCTATTACACATTAAAATAATATATGTTTCTAAACAAAAGTACAGGAACTTAATTATTATCCTTTAAAACGTAAAAAAACCCATCTTATTAAAAATGTATAGATTAGAAATATTACAAAAAATATTTTGAACAATTTTTTAAATTATGGATGGCACAAATATCAAATTTTTTATTGGTTTACAACTTTTACATTTCACTACATTTACTTGATTTTATTTTCAGTTTATATTTTACTGAAAATCTTCGCTCATGGCGTTTTCTTCATTATTCTCAAATTGAATTTAGCGCTATTTCTTGACCAATATGGTTGCCGTTTTGGGAGAACTTCCTAATGATTCAGTTTTTTTACTTGCGCGTGGGTAGACCATGTATTTTTAGATTATGGTCGGAATGGCCATTCGGTTTACACCGCGGCGACATTTCAACAACTGCGAAGCGTGGACAAGCTCGTTATCGAACCTGCCTATATTATTAATCGTTTGAGTTAATAGAAAAGTGAAACATTATGGGTAGGAGTAAAAATTGTGCCCTTATTTGGTGGATTGCAGAAAAATGTACTGACATTGTCGACTTGACTTCGTTTCCAAAAAACGATCGCTACGTTGGCGCTATATCTACTTTAGTGTGGGTCGACAAGAAAAAGGATGAAAAAAGGAAGGCCCAAGCCAAAATACTTGTAATTAATAGTGAGTATGGAAAATCAACAATTGAGTTACATAATTTAATTGTATGTTCGTCTGCATATGATTTTTTTCGTCCACGGTATAATGTAACATAACCTCCGATTCTGCATTCTGTTCATGTTGTTGAATCCCAACGTTGTTTATTTTCTTAAAATATTGATATAAATAACATAAGAAATTAGATTTTAAAGAATATTCACAACATTATCAACAATAACCTAATTTAATCGTTTTAAGAATATGCGTAAATATTTATGTAATATTGTCAATCTACATAGTAGCAGTATTTTCTGTAAAATATTCCCTAAATAATTCAATCACATATAGCACTTAGAAGTTATTTTTGGAAGTGGAATATTTTAATTAACATGTTTCGTAACAAAAAAAAAAAAAATTTGTTTAATTTTCAGGTGATGAGAAAATTCTCTAAAACACAATCGTAAATAACGAAGGTGAAATTCACGACACCTACCAAAAAATTTTTAGACCAGAGGTTTTACAAGAATTAAAAGACTGTCAGAATCAGAGCAAAATTACTAAAAGCGTCAATGAAGGGAAAAAACTAAGGATCGAAAACAGTTTAAAAACCGGTTCATCAATTGTATCAAAACTAACAGTGATCGAAGACAACAGTGATCATAAGGCGAAAATTGAAAGATCGAAATTCGATCATCAACCTTCAATTTCTTCGCACCATCTGAAATTAGGAAAAGGTCCACTTACTTCGATCGAAAACAGGAATTGTTCAACTCCGTTACGAGAAACTCTGACTTAAAGATTTCTGCAGCGTGAACCGCCACCGAAATTTAGTGAGGGTCCATCTCAAGTATGTGGCGCGAATTTAAAACCAAGATTTGCGTCGCCTTATGCCCCAACTTCACTGTCGCATTCGTTGAAAGTCTCATGAACTCCTACTACGATAGGCATGCAAAATGCTCAGCATTCTACTGGGCAGTTTGAAAATTTTCGAGACAAGGGTCATGCAGAATACTCATCAGAATATGAAGAAGAAGTGGAGCCCGAACAAATCACGAAAACATTTGGAAAATGTCATTGAAAAAAAATGAGAGTGTAGTCCGTGTAATGGCTTCAGCTTTACCTGGACCAAGTAATGGAATATGCATTTCATAAATTCAGAAATGTTACGACCATTCATATTCAACATCGATCTATTATGTTTTTGCTGTAATTTACAACTGGCTCACTTCAAACACTTCACGAAAATTAAGGCTATTTAATGTGAATCAGAAAATATATGAATTTTTGATTTTTCAGTAACGAGAAGGGACATTGCGGTGCAAGAACTGCTCGAGGCTATGAAGTATTCTTATAAAATTACTAATCAGTGTGACGACTTTCCTACAGAGAATTTTGAGGTTACATTTTTTTTCACGACGAAAGTTCATCGATGTTGATTAACATAAAATTATTTTTCTGTTTCAGATGGAAAAAAAAATTTAGCTCCTGCGTCAAATGAAATATATTTTCGAATTTGTTCTTGATAAATTTCTTTCCAGATGTCATATCTAAAATATCTCTTCTCTGAAATTTTATTTTTGACGTTTGTGAAATATTTTCAGCTATGGCTCAAGATATGCGCGGGATCGGATTCTCCCGTAAGGCCTTCATAAAATTTGTCAATGATCTTGCATATTACAAACGCAGATATGCAATGACAAAAACAACTAAAATCAATGTAGAGCCAGGTATGATCTCCATTTTGCCTCGGGATTAGAATTGAAATTTACGTGTCTGCCTGAATTAGTCTCTTTACGGAACCAATTCGTAATGAGTTTATTGATTTCTCAAATGATCGTCAATATTGTCCATTATTCATTACTATTATTATTATTATTAATATCATTATTATTAAGAATAATGTATGTTCTGTAGCTAATGAAGAAGATAATAATGTTTGAACCTGAAGGAGCTCCACGTTGCGTCGTGGAGTGAAAGCTCGTTTGAATAAATTCGAAAGGATCAGTAGATCAACAACGAAATACCACTGTATATTTTACTTCATTGATCAAAAACCTAAGAGCAAATAATGATCCTATCTTTAAAGATTACTCTCTTTCAGAAAATTCTGAACTTCTGTTGTTTCAATTGCTGCAAGAAAAATAAAAAAATTTCAAGAATGACAAATTTCACTACAGTTTTTTATAAAATGCTTGGAAGCGGATTTTCTCAGAAAATCCACTTTTTCGCAATTAATTTTTTTTTCAGAAATAGGTGGTGATATTTACTATATGCTGCATCATCACCGTTGCGTCTCTTTCTGCAAGTGGCAACTCAAGCAAGCGATAAGGACAGAGCCTGAAAGGCCAATGAACGGGACTTGAGGCAATCGTCTTTTAATTATATTTATAATTGAAATAAATTCATTGTATTTTCAAACTCCTGTTTGAATATTTTTCTCATTATTTTAATTTATATCAAATTTGCCAAGTCGCGATTTCGGGTCAGGTTAGGATGGTGAAGGGAGGAGGAGGTTATCGATAAATATCGGTAATATCGATATCTTTTCAGAGAATATCGATATATATCGATACATCATTTTACCAATATTCCCCATCACCACCTCGCTTAACTCGAACGGCAAACCTCGCTGTCGCCTTGAATCACCTATTTCGCGCACATATTGCATAATATACCATTTTGAATTTGAGCGTCCATGAATTAATGCGATGTAAGTAAGAAATGTAAATATAAGCTTGGTTTAAAATTTCCCAGGTTTCACCTCATATATACATTTTTATGGTTCCAAAAGGTTCATTAAGAAATCAACACTCAGGTTATTTGCCACTTTTTGTCACGCTTTGATACTTCACGAATACTGTAAAAACTAGAGATCTTTATCTTTACGGTATCAATATTTGCGCGTCCTATTTTTAAATAGGATAACTTCATTCTGTTATTTTCAATGTAAAACAAATGACTGGGATCTCACAAATGGTCTGATTGTAGTACAACTCGAGACTGTTTTTTTCTGAGTATTATTGTAGTATCTGGAATCAGCCCTGAAATACTTCCCTATTCTTACAGTGAAGATATTAACAAATGAAGTTAGCCGCGCACATGCACGGTGCAAGCATCGTCGCTCGCATTAGGTGAACCGGACGGTTCCGTTAAAATGTCTTCAACTCAAATGTCCGAACACCAAGAATATTTCACTTGATTTTGTATTTGAGCCGTTTTTGAAGAAATCCATACTTGATTAAAAAAAAAAAAAACGAAAATTCCAGTTCTTCTCGAAAACGAAGCGCGATAAGGAAATAAGTGAAGAATGCAAAATGGTTTCCTTGAAAATTTAAAAAAAAGGACGCCCTTAATGATTTTTAACCTCACTTCGTTTTTTTTTAAAAGGTTGGAATATCCAGTTTTCTTTCTGTACTTGCTTCGGAAATGCTTCTAGGATATTTCAAGCCAAGAGAGAAAAAAATCGTGCTATGAGTTTTCAAGAAAAAAGGTTCTTTTATTTTAAACAATTGAAAATCTCATTCTTCCCGAAGACGACGCAAAATATGAAAAGCGGTTCATGGTTCTGAATTGTCCCCCCTCCTGATACCTATAAAATTATGTACTTACTAGATGTTTATTTTGTGTATTTTAACAAATATCTCTAAAGAAACTGGAAAAAGTAATTGGAAATCTACTGAAATGGCATGTATTTCAACAAACTTCAACATTTTGTTTTTAAAAACATTTGTTTTCAGTTCTGTAACAATGTAAAGAAGATGTTCCATTAGATTATCAAGGTTACTGAGCTTCAAAATAAACAAAAATTTGTTTTCATTTCTAAATTATTATTACAATTTTAACAATTATTTTGACAATTAAAAACTTTTTTTTAACTTGCTTTATCGGTAACTTATTTTTACCAAATGGAAATCTCATTCTTCTTGAAAAGGAAGAAAAATGATAATAGTAGTTCATCTTTCAAAATTGTTCTCTTTCCTAAAATCTATAAGATCATGCCGATACCAGATGTTCATCTTGTGTGATTTATTATATATATAATTACTTATATGGATTCCTGGAAGTGGGACAATTGTAAACTATGAATCGCTTTTCATATTTTGCGTCGTTTTCGAGGAAAATAAGATTTTTAATCGTTAAGAATGTTTCTTTAACTTTTAGAGATAAAAATCGATGTTTATTTACTCTAAAGTTCAGAAACCTTAATAATTTCATAAAAAATGTTCTTCTAATTGTTATCGAACTGGAGACAAACGTTTTTTAAAGTAGAATGTTAAAGATCGTTATAATAAATGCTATTTAAGTCGATTTTTATCGATGTTTTTTATTTTGTTGGAAAAGATTGTTAAGATACACAAAATAAACATCTACTAAGGGTATGATTTTATAGACTTGAGGAAGGAAAACAACTCTCAACTATGAACTGCTATTTAGATTTTGCGTCGTTTTCGAGAAAAATTAGATTTTTGATCGATAAAAATGAAAAAATCGTTTTTATAAAATACGCCAGGTACGATTTTTCCTTTCTTTACTCAAAATAGCCAGGGGGCATCTTCGAACCACGGACAAAAGAAAAACTGGATGTGCTAGCACTTTTGGGTTGAACTTACTAGAGGCTAGCCGTGCGATAACATTAAAAAAAAATATCTTGAGACAATTCGAATAAGAATATTTATCTGTTCTAATTTTTTCTCTGGTATAGAACAGTTAAAAACATATTCTTATCTTTTTTTATTATTATTATTATACCATTAAGCCAAATTCCATTCAGGGTAGGCGTAACTCGTTCGGTTCTGGTCTTGTTTTCCTACTGTGGATTGAGGAATTTTTATGGTAAATTTGTGTACGGAATGTCAAGAGGGGGAGGAATAGGTTTTTGATCAATTTCACAACGTCGTTTTGACACTGGTCGCTTGTGAGATTTCTCCAGCAATCAACCCAGGTGAAGAGCTTCGCAAAGCCATTATAATAACGGGAATAATTATAACAATACACTGAAAAAATCTCTTCACGTGGGGTCATTAGTATCCAAAATCTTTCGTTTCAGGCACCACTCTTCCTCTTATAAACAACTGCTCTCCGTAAATCCCTATTTCTACATACCTCTTTTGCTTTCGTTACATTCCAACCATTCTTTCTTCGGCCTACCTCTGGGTGCACTACCTCTCACTTTACCTAAATATACTTGATTCGTTGAACGTTCTTCACTCATTCTCTCAACAAGACCAAACAATCTCAGCAAATTCCTTTCACTCATGTCAAACAATGTTGGCGTGGTTGGTTGGCGTGGAGCGGAGAGGTTACGGGATCGACGAAAGAAGACGCGACGGAAACTACGGCGGTCGTACAGGAGAGTTCACGAATGGTAGAAATTGTTACTCTGACTCTGACTGAACTTGCTGCTCGCTGGCAGCTCGGTGTGAGAGCTCTCAGCGTAGAGAAGGAAGCCAATTGAGCACGCTGATTGGCTGAAGCCCTGACACTGGGACCGCGCCCGAGCGGAAGGGAAGCCGCCACTAGCCCACTGTCTCCGCGCTTCAAGCGCTCGCTACCTTTTAATACAAAATTCAAAAGTTATAACTTGAAATTAAAAATACTAATTATCATTGAATATTCATGAAATTCAAAACTTAGGTACCCTCATTTTATTTAAACTATTGAAAAGGGGAATGGAGGAAGGGAATAAGTCATCCCAGGTTGGTTGTCACTGCTCAAGAATAATAGGGTTAGTTTAGTACTTCCCTATCCTGGCTCATTAATTTATTTTATTTAATAATTCACTTTTCATTTGAGAACTCTTCAAGCTAAGTTTGGTTGTTAGCGTCCCGTCAGGAAGAGCTCCCCGGCCGGGCCTGTGAGTCTGAGAGCGAAGGAACGTAGTGAGTAGGAAGCGGATAGAATGAAGGTTGAGACAGAGAGCAAGCGCGTGTGGAATAGAGAGATAGACTCAAGGCCGTGCATCTGAGGCTGGCGCCAGGGAAGCTGGCGAAAATGTGCTAAGCGTACCTGTGTTGACAGGGCGCTATTGTTTGGGGCGCGTACTGCGAACGTGCCTAAACTCGAATTCTGGAGATTTGTGCTAATGGGCCCGGAGAAGAAGAGGGTATATCCGAAGTTACGATTGTGACGCACTCAAAGGGAAGCAAGCTCGTATTTTGAAAACACCGGAGATCTGTGATTTGTCACTTAGACCATCCTTCAAGTTTTCGAAAGGAAATTCCAACGAAGTGCATGTCGACAATCACAGGTTGCCGGGGTTTTCAATTTTGCTTGACATACAACAACTCCACCCCTTCCCGGGTAGAGTTTGCTTACCCTTGTCCTTTAGTGTTTTTTAGAAAAAAAATTTCTCCTTCCCGGCGCGACTTACCCTATTGCCTATAAGTCTATAGCCCTAAAACTAATCTAATCCTATCCTCAGGTGGCACCTTGCGGCGAAAACTCTTACAATCTGACCTATTTACAGTGAGGTTACGTTCCGACAAACCCATCAACGCTAGTACAGGGTGGCTTGCGCCAACCCTGTCTGTACATCATTGTCGCATTCGCTGACGCCCCCTCCGGGGTGCATAGGGTCGTGCGTCATGGTACGTAACCGTCGTCTGTGGTCGCAACTAATAGCGCCTCCTGGAGCTACCCTCTTCTTCCTCTTCTTCTTCGGCATGTTGGGCCCGCGACAAGGCCGGTGTGTTTGTAACCTGCGGTGGGGTTGGTGTGCGGTACGGCTACGCGTCCGTACCGAGTGGTGCTGGGTGCGCCTGTTCGGCGGCCCCTTTGCTGGTTGGCTCCGTCGGGGTATCCGACGGCGTGGTGATGTGTTGGGTGAGACGAGCTGTCGTCACCTGGCTCCCCCCAGCCGACGGCTACGACAGGCTGATCGTTTTCGTACGCTTCTCTGCCGACGCATTCGGCAATGGTGTGTATTGAAGGTGGTTGTGCACCAACCCCAGAGGTGTTGTGTGCGAGCGGTTTTGTGACGGGTATAGCGTCCGACACCTCTGCTACCGCTCGCTGTCGTGCTGGAGTCATGGTGCTTCCGTGCACCTTCTGCGCGGTTCCGTCCTTCTAGACCCAGTACACCTCCCTCAGATGTGATCCAGCACCTGGAAGGGGCCTAGGCCAGCTGGGGCGAGTCGGGCATTAAAGCCCACGGCTTTGTCTGAAAGCCGATGGTTCGGCACGTACACCCAGTCGCCGGGAAAGTATCGTGGAGTCTGGTGTGCGGCCGCGTAACGAGCTTGGGAATTTTTTTGGTTGGCGTGTGCTTCTTCCTCTCGGCCTGTTGGAATTGAATCTGGAACCAGCTCTAAGTTCCACTCCCTTGGGCGCAGGATGATTCTTCTTAAGAGGAGATGACTTGGTGTGAAACCGGTGGCTTGATTCTTCTGCCGCCTAAGAGACGAAGTTTGAGCCCTTTCTTGAGCTCCTGATTGCGGCGTTCGGTGGGGTTAGCACGTGGGTGGCAAACTGGGGTTGCACACAGTTCGCAACCCCACCGTTGGCTTGCTTCGGCTCATACGCGTCCAGTAAATTGTGGTCCGTTGTCACTCAGTAACCTCCGCGTGTAACCGAAGCGACTAAAGACCTCCTCTTTGAGTTCGTTTACAAGTCTGGGTGCGTCGGAAGCACGCAGTGGGAACGCTTCCACCCATCTGGTAAATAGATCGGTGAAAAATAGGATGATGGTGTTGCCTTGACTGGTACGAGGATACGGCCCCATAATGTCGACGGCGACCGTATCCCAAGCTTGGGTGGTCTGGCGTGGCCGTTGGCCGTCGGAGTTGCGGTTACGTACCGGCTTACAACAGATGCAGAGATGGTAGCCGGATACGTACCGTCGAATTTCTCTTGTCATTCCAGGCCAAAAGTAGTGCTCTTTCATCGTACGCATCGCCTCATCTGGTCTCGGCTGACCCGCGAGAGCTTCATCGTGGTATTCTCGTATCACCCGGGTGCGAAGTGCCTAAGGCAGCTTCCACCTCCCTTCGTCACCCCGTCGCCAGAAACCCCTGTCAGTTAGTCGGTTCTACTACGAGGAAGGCTGCTTCTTTCGGTATCGGTTCAGCCTTGCTTTTTAACTCTCGCCATCGAATGGCGTCTTGAGAGATTTCGGAATCTTCTTGTTATGCGTCCATCACCTCATCCAAGAGAAGTGGCTGGCCTATGGCGCTCAATATAGGCACCGGCGTTTCTTCTTTTTTTAAGGGGGCAGTTGGAGAAAGCATAACCTCTAAATCGGGTTCTCCCGGAGATAATTCGTTGACATCGGGCTGTCGGGTTAGTGCGTCGGGCAGTTCGTTATGCTTTCCGGGTACGTGTTCGACCGTACGTACGGGATGGTCTTCCAGGAACGGCCGATAGCGTTTAATTGCCCATACTATTGTGAGGCACTCCTGCACGTTGCAGTGATATCGTGCCTCGGCGGGGGAGAATTTCGCACTCGCGAAAGAGATGATGCGCCTTTTGCCGTCGGGTTCTTCTTGCATAAGCACAGCACCCATCCCTCCAGCGCTAGCGTCGGTTTGAAGCACAAACCGTAATTCGGGGTCGAGCCGGCTGAGAATGACCGGCTTCTGAAAAGCGGCCTTGGCTGCCTCGAAGTGTGCGAGGTTCTCGGGGGTTATTTTATACGGGCATTTAGTTGATAACATATTCGAAAGCGGGGCGAGGATCAGTGAGGAGTTCGTTATATACTCCTTCACCCAGTTACAAATTCCGAGGGAGGAACGCATTTCCTTTCGGGTCCGTAGTGGGGTTGCGTTTCGGATAGCTTTGATATGCCCGGTTTGCGCCGAGTTACCGTTCGTACTGATTACGTAGCCTAGTTACGGGAGAGTGGTTCGACTAAAGCTGCACTTGGCCGGTGCGGTGATGAGTCTGTAGATGGTGAGACGCTCGAAAACGAGAGCCAAGTCCCTGGGGCATTTTTCAGGCCGAATAGCATTACCCGGAACATGTATTGACCTCCTCTGGGCATCGCGAAGGCGGTATATTGGCGCGAACTTGGCGATATAGGGGCCTGTCTACCGTCAGGGCATTCACTCGACGCAAAAGCGGTAATCGCCGTCCTTCTTCCTGGCGATTTCGAGGGTTTGTTTCAAACGTCCACCACCGTGAAAAAGGAAGGTGTGGAGCTTGATTAATTTGTCGGAACGTCCATGAAGGTGGAAAGGAAAGTCGTGCTGCACCGTTATTTTGTTGTTAGTAGAAGGTTATTCGTGAGCGCGGGTCAGGGGGCTGAGGTAAACGCTTTGGCGACCGGAGGTGCCGACAAAGATACAATCGGCTACATGGTCGTGTATTACCTTATGTCGCTTTAGCCAAGGCCTGCCAAGGATTAAATCGGCTCGAAGGTCAGGGCTGATATAAGAAGTCGCAGGATAGGGTTCCTCTTGTATGATGGGGCTCAACTGGACGGTGCCGTCGAGCCGAAATGTTGCGTCTACAGCGGCGAGAAGGGCATGAGGATAGCTCGGCATGCGGTTCTTGAATTCTTTTACTGTCAAGATTGTTCGATTGACAAAATTCTCCGACGCCATGGTGTCGATCTCAGCGGTCGTCTAACTGAATCCTGACGCAGGGAAAGCTGCTTAGATCAGCGGAGACAGCGCTCAAGACGGGGGTGCGCTGCAGGAGCACTGGCCTCGGCCGCCCGGACCTGCCAGTTTCCCGGGACCTTAGCTACTTGTCTGGCCCGTATAGTGGGGAAGTCACGATGAAAATGTCTCCTCGGACAGTAGTAGCACTGTGGCGGGGGACGGGCGTTGGCGTGGACAGTAGCCTGTTCTGACGTGGTGTTTGTTCGTACCGCTGGGGTATTCTCATTTTGAGGCGCGTCGCAGTTGTTGCGCTTGAAGTTCTCCTCGAGCTCGTTAGTCTCCTCCTAGACAAATCGTTCGACCAGGTCTTCGAAGGAGGTTATAGTCGCTGCTTGTAGAATTTTCTTTATGGAGGATTTTGATGCCTCCAGATGAAGGGCCACAATTTGTTCCTCCGTGGCTTGTGGTAGTTAACGTAGAGCGAGGAGGTATTTTCGCTGTAGCAAGATTTCTACTGGTTCCTTCTCCTCCTGTTTCGCGGCATATGATTTGATGTGCAGCTTGTTCAAAGCTGAGACACCCGCGAAATGTTGCAAAAATAGGTTCTTGAATTTTGCCCATGGCAAGGCAATGTGCGGTACATTTCGTACCATTTCAGAGCCCTGTCGGTCAAGGATTTCGTCACCATCCTCGACCAAAGGGTCTGCTGAATGGACGCTTCTGCGAAATAAAATTCTCATTGTCTGAGGAACTCCTCTGGGTCCTCAGGATCCATTCCCACGAACGCGGGTGATAGGGAGTCTGGCGTTCTCAGTGCCCATACCAGTGCCCGCCAATCAGCCATGAGTGTAGTTGGCGGAGGTACTGGGGCGTGACTCGTTTCCCTTCGTGGGAAGTGTGTTTCAACCGACCGGTTCGTTGACTGGTTATTCTGCCGGGGCAGGGTCGGTAAAATCACCGGGTCTGATCGGCTGCTCGGCCCGGATGTTGCGTCTTCGTTCGTTAGAGGGTCTCGGAACAGGACACGCGGGGTGTTGCGTGCCGTAGCTAGGACGGATCGACTCCTTCCGTGGTGAGAGATCGGAATCGCCAATCTACTTCGGTTAGCATCAGCATACGTTGGAGGGGCTTCGTTGGTTGTTGGTCGGGTTTTGATATGTTAGGCGCCACCGAGTTTTGAGTTTCGCACTCGGAAACTGATGTTCTCCTGGTAGACATCGTGCTGACTGTTGTGGGCCTATCAGGGCTGTGGCGAGGGGAGCTTGGGAAGCGAATCATTATTCACGGAGCGGGGGGGCCTTCCCAGATGCTTTTAGAATTCGAAATAATTTTCTTACTTCAAGTTGGGCCGCCAAACTGTTGTCATCAACCGTGTGCATTGAATAACGGATTGGGGTTGTGACTCCTAGTGGTGAGGGGTTGTCGAGAACCGTGTGTGCGGTTGGAGGACCGTGGCCTGTGGTGATATGGGGGAGTGGGCTGCCGGCGAAGCTTGTGTTGAGGGGAAGACGCTACGTATTAATTCGCTTCACACGGGCAGAAGTCCCTGAATTCCCTAGATTTAGGAGGTGGGGGTTGCTTCGCTTTATTGCATCATTTGGCTAACCACGTGTCCAAAATTACCATCCCCTGAGGCTGATTGTTACGGTTAGTGGGCGGAGGGAGGTAAACGCGTTGGGCACCTCCTCGGATGACATGTCTCCAGGCTTCCCGTCCGTCCATGGAAGGGGAAGATAAATTTATTCCACTCGTGGGGATCAGTCTGATGGTTTATTTATTTTAATGATTATTCATTTACATATTTATTTGTTTTGTGTGTCGGTGGTCTGGAGTAACGGGTATTCGAAGCGGTTGTACCGAACAGCGTCGGGACGTTCCTAGTGTCGAAGTGCCCGTCAGTGTACCAACTTTACTGTGGGCCGGAGACGTTCTCACCTGCCCGAGGGTTGTGGGCGGCGAGAGGTCGTCCCGAAATGACCATTTTTTTTAGGGGGAAGGGTGCGGAGACTAGGTCTAACGGATAGGATCGCGCGGATACACGACGTTAAAAGTGTAGGTTCCGCTTGTAGGTCGCGTTGCCGGATGCATCACTACGGAATCGCTTAGCAGGTGGCGATTCAAACAGGGACGGCGAGAAGGACTCCGGCAAGCCCCCCGTCGTCCGGGCGTTGAGGGGTCGCAGCTGTCGGGTTTGCGTTGCGGTCGGGAGTTAGTGACGCGGTCGGGAGATTGGCGATGCCGCAGGCCGGTGATGCGACGGCCTCGGGTCTAGCGACGCCCGTAGCGCTGAGAGCGGGGGAAGCACGTTCACGAGGTGGGGTGCAGGCAATCCCCGAGGACGATGGTGATGTACCTTCCACGATGTCGCGCAGAGTTGGCAGCCACTCTTCCGGTGGCGCGAGCAAAAGTGACGGCACGTGAGGCCTGTCCGGATGCCCACTAGTTTCGCTGGCGAGAAGGCCTGTCGTGGGTCTTTGTAAAATCGGGGCAACCGTAGAGTGATTGGGATGCGCGGGCCCGCCGGTCGACGCGGGCGGGGATCAGAAGTCCCAGGTAAACCCCTTTGAATGGCTCGCAATGTCCAAACCCCTTCCGATAAAAGCTCGAGTTGAGCGGGGTCGTGGGTTGACGCGGCAATTTGGGCTCACTCGGCCTGCCGCCTCCTCCGTTGTCGGGTGGCAGGCTTGGGGTTCGCCTTGTTTTTTACTATGGCGTTCATAAGTCGAGGCGGTCATCGTGTACGGGTAGAAAATATTCGCGGTTATCCCGAAATATCCCGGTCGCAAGTGAGAGAGAGAGAGGGGGGGGGAAGGAGAAATAAACGACTAACCAGCAGTAGCGGCTTACTGTTATATTTTACGAAAAGAAGAACAAGAGAAAATTAAATGCAGAATGGAGAGCGGGAAAGAGGTTGCCCACGACACCCGCCTAACCTGCAGTAGTAGCTAACTCGGTTAGCGTGGAGTGGACAGGTTACGGGATCGACGAAAGAAGACGCGACGGAAACTACGGCGGTCGTACAGGAGAGTTCACGAATGTTAGAGATTGTTACGGTGAAAAGAAAACGCGGAGTAATTATCGGATCGGACACCATTACAACGGACGCAAAGATCGACGGAAGCTATCACACGCGGAACTGAAACAGATGCCCACCACGCACTGACACTGCACTGAAACGGAAAGAAGAAGGAGGATCCCGGAATGGTAGTACAGGCTGATAACTAGACACCGAATTCACGTAGTACTGCTGGATTCACACGGAAGTAGGAAGTTCCGAGGAACGCGGAAGGAAGTAAGAAGTCCCGAAAAATGAGAAGGTCCGCACGGTTCGTTGAAGTTGGTTCCCTGGAGATGTAGGAAGAAAAGGTGAACGTTGGTTCGGTTGTACTGCGCTTTTATTTTTACTCTGGTTCTAACAGTCTTCCGGCTGGGAGGTGAAGAGCGACAATATCTGCTGTGTTTTCGGGAGCTGACTCTCGACTTACTCTGACTGAACTTGCTGCTCGCTGGTAGCTCGGTGCGAGAGCTTTTAGCGTAAAGAAGGAAGCCAATTGAGCGCCCTGATTGGCTGAAGTCCTAACACTGGGAGAGCGCCCGAGTAGAGGAAAAGCCGCCACTGGTCCACTGTCTCCGCGCTTCGGGCGCTCGCTATCTTTTAATACAAAATTTGAAAGTTATAACTTGAAATTAAAAATACTAATTATCATTGAAAATTTATGAAATTTGAAACTTAGGGTACTCTTACCGAGTACTTACTATTCCTAAAAAGAAATATTCAAAAAGCTCAATTCTAACTGGTTTTCGGGGTTTTTCTTTAAAAATAATTTATTTATATTTAATAAAGTTAGTTTATATTAACCCGAAGACCAGTTTGTTATTTTAAGATCTAAGTAAGAACTTAATATATTAACTAACTAGACCCTATAGCTAAATATTTACACTTAATGTCCTATTAATTATTTTAGCTAATAGACCTAACTATAGTGAGATTATTTACAACCCTATCACTGAAGTCTTATTCTTTAGTCAAATATTTCCTAATATTAACAACGATATTAAGTAATGTACCCTTATTTTATTTAAACTATTAAAAAGGGGAATTGAGGAAGGGAATAAGTCGTCCCGGGTTGGTTGTGATTGCTTAAAAATAATAGGGTTAGTTTAGTACTTACCTATCCTGGCTCACTAATTTATTTTATTGAATAATTCACTATTCATTTGAGAACTCTTCAAGCTAAGTTTGGTTGTTAGCGTCCCGTCAGGTTGAGCTCCCCGGCCGGGCCTGTGAGTCTGAGAGCGAAGGAACGTAGTGAGTAGAAAGAGGATAGAATGAAGGTTGAGACAGAGAGCAAGCGCGCGTGTGGAATAGAGAGATAGACTCAAGGCCGTGTATCTGAGACTGGCGCCAGGGAAGCTGGCGAAAATGTGCTAAGCGTACCTGTGTTGACAGGGCGCTATTGTTTGGGGCGCGTACTG
>JAUMHM010133782.1:0-18535 GCA_032362435.1 Melikaiella ostensackeni
CGGCACGAATAAATTATATACACGAGAAGTCAACCAACAACCAACTTTACAGTTATCATCAACTTTATTACTTTGGACAGACGGAGCTGCGCAGTATTTGAAACTTCATGCGTTCGCAGGGGCGGTCAAGTGACCGCCTTTTTGAAATTTCGAATGACGCGCTCACCAGTAAGCTTTGGGTGAGGTGGGAGGGGCATGTATTCTTCATTTGCCCTTACAAGCGCTAGTTGCGGCACAAGTTAGATTGAATCACCCCTCTCATCCCACTCAGTTTCAAGTTACAAGTGTCAAGTTATGTAGTTTTTTTCAAGTGGTCATTTTTGAAGTTGATGCTATGAATTTACTTTTTCATATGCGAGATTTACCTCTTCATGTGTCAATTATGCTTGGGTATATTCTAGTTTTACTCTAGTTTCATTGAAAAAATTATATTTTTACCGAAAAAAAGTTGAAAAAAAAATTATTTTCCAAGCTAGAATCTATATTATGTTGATGGCTAACTACATGTTGTTTTAATAAACAATTTTGATCAAAAAGGTGTTTGCTGAGTTGTATCAGAGTTCCTTTGCTCTCATGGCGGTAAGTTATTCACGAAAAGTACAGAAAACAGCATGATAATCATGAAAAAACGTGGGCAGCCAACTGACAGCCCGCCCGGGCGCCGGTGCAACTCAAGTTGGCGCGAACGCATGAAGGTTAAACATGAATATGCCTTCAGCAATCTTTCAAATCACAAAATGGATTTTGGAATTTCTGCAGAAACACATTTCCAAGCAGCTGCACATGGTAAAAGTCCAGGTGACGGGATTGGTGGAAATTTGAAAAAACTTGCGGCCAAAGCTAGCTTGCGGCGCTCAGTACGGATTCCAATCCTAACCGCGATGCAGCTATTCGAATGGGCTAAGAATCATGTAAAGGAAACAGTAATTCTTTCCAGTTCGAAAGAAGATCACATAGAGATGACCAAAAAACTAGGAACTAGATTTTCTGAAGCAGTTACAATTCCCGGCACCCTGAAATACCACGCATTCATTCCAAACGAAAACGGACAATCGCAACTGAAAAAAACTTTATTCGCAACAGAACATGATCTGTTCCCGAAGACAGTCAAAAAGCCTCAAGTACAGAGGAGCAAACAATGCGCGAAAAAAAAGCGAAATAAATAAATCCAATACAATGAAATTTGCTGTTCCGACTTTTGAAGAAAGTCCATAAGGTTTCCAGATAGGTATTTCTCACGAACTTATATCACGTTGTTCTTCACTTAAGCGGCTTTGACTTTTGATAATGTAGATTATGACATAAACTAGCCAAATCTTTCCAAAGTGAATAACAGCCGCTTAAATACAGCCTGTGTAACTTCAGCCATACAATCCTCAGAGCTTATCTTTTGGCTTGTGCTTTATGAACATCTAAGAGACCTTACTAAAAGGGATCAAAAAACTTTCTTGTAGCGTTTTGAAACAATAAGTTGTTGTTTGAAACCCTATTACAAACTTTAAAATCACTTCATTTATAGATCAACTGGAAAAAAACAAAATCTAAACTTAAACAAATTTCTTCAAAACTCAAAAAAAAAGTAATGGTAACGTTCCAAGTGAAGCATAATTTCCAAACACTAATCCTTTTATTTCACATAAATATAGTTGTGAATGCAACTGTTTGGTTGAATTTTTTTTCTTCTGAAAATTCAATAATTTTGTATAAAATTCAACTTTTCAGGCTGAAAATTCATTTTTGTCTCCTAAAAAATTCATCTTCTTGGCTTACAAATTCAACTATTAGTTTGAAAATTCATGTTTTATGGTAGAAAAATCAACCTTTTTGGTTAAAAATTCATCTTTTTTGGTTAAAAATAACTTTTTTGTTGAAATTTCAACTTTTCAGTTTGAAAATTCAATAGTCTTCTAAAAAATTTATCTTCTTGGCTTGAAAATTCAACTATTTAGTTGAAGAAGCAACTTGTTTTAGTTGAATTTTAATCTTTTTTTCGAAAAGTTATCTTTTATGGTGAGAAATTCACCTTTTTTTATTGAAAATGCATCTTTCTTGGTCGAAAATAACTTTTTTGTTGAAAATTCAACTTTTCAGGTTGAAAATTCACTTGTCTTCTAAAAAATTCATCTTCTGGCTCAAAAATTCAACTATTAGGTGGAAAATTCATTTTTTATGGTAGAAAAATCATCCCTTTTGTTTAAAAATCCATCTTTCTTGGTTGAAAATAACTTTTTTGTTGAAAATTCAAGTTTTCAGGATGAAAATTCAATTTCCTTCTAAAAAATTTATCTTCTTGGCTTGAAAATTCAACTTTTTAGTTGAAGAAGCAACTTTTGACATTCTTATCAATTATGATGGAATGTCTTAGATTCATGTGAATTTGGACCTATCCAGTTTTTGTCAATTCTCGACGTTTTGAGACCCCCTGAGTCAGAAAAAATGGTTCTTACGAAAATGTCTGTCTGTAGTCTGACGACCCGATAACTTTCGAAGGAATTCTTTAATTCAAATTTCCTTTTTCATACTGGTTTGTGGTCCAAAAAGACAGGTTAAGTTCGTTATTCATCGTACTACTGCCAATATTCATGGTTTTAGCCATGAAAAATCAAACTGAGAAAAGTAATAATTCAAGTTTCCTACGAAACCGCGCTAGATACGACAAATAGAGAAAAAACCAAAATTATTCGCCTCTTAAAGTTATATAAAGTGGCTGGTGAACATTTTGCAATAGTAATGACAGTTTTTGTTTTAAACGTGGAAAATTTCATAAGAAAATCGAAAATTCAAATTTATAGCTAATGAAAGCAAAGGACGATGAAAGCTTCAACCTCGAAATTGCTCATCTCAAAAGACAGACGATATTGCCTGTGAACATTTTTTATATCTATATTTCACTCCTAAGCTAGCATTAATGAAATTAAAAAATGCTTAAAAAAATATTTTTATTTTTCACGTCGGTTCCAATACTCGGAAAATTTTTTATTACCAATTCAAGACACATTTTTTCAGCAATTTTGTATTAAATTAAACTTTTTTCATGTTTTCTTCCATATTGCAAATTTATGCTGAAAAGTATTTCATTTGAGTGCTTTTTGTTTGATTTTTTTTCGCTTTGGTTCACGATTTTTCAGCTGGGTAGAGAAATATAATGTAAAGTGTCAGTTCTATAAAATTTAATTTGAGCTCAAGCATTGTCGAGCGCGAAACGCGACTGTCATGATGAGAATTATTCCCCCAAACCCGAAGGAGTTTTGAAAAAGTTATATCTACATCATCACTCAATGTTCAAGCACGAATATAACTGAGTTGATTATTCAAGACTGAGCGCGAAGCGCGAGACACATAACGCGCGCCGTAGGCGCGCTCAAACTTTGCGCGAAGCGCGGCGTGCGACGAGAATGTGCCCGCACAGCGGGCAGATTTTTCTAAAACATATCATCTTGATCTTACCCAAATTTACCCTTAAGTCTTTTTCTTTCGCATACTCGTCGAACGCTCTTATCATCAGACTCATCCCTCTTTCATCATCCGCTAATATAACTATATTGTCTGCGTATGATAGTGATTACAGTTCGCATGTTCTCAATATTGTCTCCCCTTTTCCTTTCCTCTCCATCTTTTCCTTCAAGTATGTCAACAGAACACTAAACAGAAGTAGGCTTAACAGGCGCCCTTGCCTAAGTCCCCTTCCTGACCAGAATTCCTCAACTTCCTTTCCTCCCATTTTTCCCTCATTTTAGTTTCCACAAATATCTCTTTTATCCTCTTTATCAAACCTTCATCTACTGCTCTCTCTTTCACCTTATTTCTGTCCTTCATTTTTGAAGCAATCCTCACCTGTTGTCTCGCTTCTTTCCACCCTTGCCATTGCCTCATTTGCCTCTTTCCTACTAATCTTGTTCTCACTGTCCTCGTTTTCCACTATCACCTTTCTTTCTTCACGCTTCATTCAGTTTTCTACACCTACTAACATTCCCTCAAACTACTTTGTGCCCTCTCCCATACCGATTTCTCCTATGTCTTTTTCCATTCAACGCTCTCTCGTGATCTCTTTTTTTGGTCTCACCTTCTTTCTTACCTTATCAGTCACTCTTTTAAGTTTTTCTAGCCGCGTCTACTCCTTCCTCTCCTATACTTCCTACCTCCTTATTTTCCATTTTTTCTCTACATTCTCTAAACTTATTTCCCCCAACTGCTCATTTTCAATTTCCTTCCTCGTCATTTCCTCTTCTTCATACCACTTGGTATTTTCGTTGCATATAAACCATCTCGCAACCTCCAACAACCCTAGAAGCCTTCCGCCCTTCCAATCCGTTACCCTTAGTTTCGAGTTTTTTACGAAGACCTTCTTTTCTCCGCACCACACTTCTCCCACTTATTTACGGGTGCATGCATTTAGGTCCTTTTCCTCTATCTATTTCCTTATCATTCTGCATCCTGTCTCTTCTCCTGTTCTCCTGTGCACGCCTGCAATAGCTGCAACCAATTTGCCTACTTTTATTCTTATCACCATTGTTGCATTCTCTTCTTCTATATCCTCTTCCTTCTCTTTACCTACCACTATTTCCTTTCTTACTCCTGAAATCATGCCGCCCATACTTCTTCTTTCTCCATGATCCTTTCCAACTGCTTGCATCTTCCACGATTATCGTTTCGGTGATATTCTTTTCATTCCTCTCCACTTCTTCACATCCTCTCGCATTCCAGTCACCGTCATCACCTCCTACTTTTGCGATTCCCCCTAGAATCTTTTTTCCCTGTATTTTGACACTGGCAAATTCCAAAATGCTACTTTTACGACTCTCTTTTTTCATTGTTCTCCTTTCTTCCTTGTATTCGATTCCTCTCATCGTTTATAAATCCCACTGTGAAACCTATATTCTCATTACTCCTCCATTTTCCCCTTTCATCCACTTCCCATTTCGTACCCTCCCTCAGGTTTTTCAATTCATCATCCCAAATCAAGACCTCTCCCTTTACCCATATTCTGTCTCTCCTAATCCTTGCCCTACCATCTTTATTCTCTCAACCCATGCCTTTCGCTCGATTAAATACTTTTTTTCCATTCCAGCAACGTCAGATGTTTTTCGATTCTTTCATCTCTTTTCCTCAGCAACTTCTTCTCCATAACTGCATACACCTCCTCCGCACTCCCTACTCTCACTGAAAACCTACATTCTTTCCCTTCCATCTTCCCACCTACTCTCTTCGTCCCTTCCACTATGACTTGTACACCGATGTCTTTCATCAGGTTCTCAATCTCTTCCTCTCACTTTTCACACCCCACTTTCATGCCCTTAATTATAATATTCTTTTTCCTCTTTACCCTTTCTTTCCTTGCGTTCGTCTTTCAACCTCACTCAGCCTCAAACAGAACTTTTCATTCTTCTCACGCATACTGTCATGTCTCCGATACGCCCAGATGAATAATTCGAAAGAAAATTATCCGAAAACGGGAAGTTTTGGCTCAAGCAATTGCCAAACTTCTTATTTTTACATGCATTTTAATAGAAAAATTTGTCAATTATTGAAATGTGACCCTGCTTAAAAAATTTTTGTTAAATTTGGCTAAATGCCTCATACTTTGTACATCAGATCTACTGAAACATAAGTTTAGTATTCATGAACTTAATATATATGATTTTGTGTACACAAAATGTTGAGGGGTCGTTTTAACATCCCCTAAACATCCAAGCAATGAAATTGACATCTCCGAAAAACTAAAACCATGGGAAATTTTTCGATTAAACCTTTGAGGTGGGAAATCACTTCAATATAAGTGCAACAAGTGGACCATACTAGAAAAAGTATTTGAATTTATTTTGAGTGTTGCTTTAACGTTCCTCAAAGATTCAAGCAAGGAAATTGACATTTTCTAACAACCAAAAACACGGTGGATTTTTTTATTAAAGTATTGGGGTCGGAAATCACTTAACAATAAATTTGGGAAACATTCCTCAGCGAGAAGTGTCGTTGAATTCATTTTTAGGGTATGTTTCACATCCCCTAAGGATTGAGGGAAGGAAATCGATATTTCCCAACAATTAAAACCAAGTAAGATTTTTTTTTTAAGCACATTAGTTTATTTTAAAAATTTCCCATGGATTTCGTCGTTAAAAAATGTCGATTGCCTCACTTGAACCTTCAAAGGGATGTTCGAACAACCTTTGAAATAAATTATAATTGTCTTTACAAGAAAATATTTTGGTCAAATATGGGTTTTTCTGAGTGCTGAATACTGTCTCGCGGGAAGTTCACTTTGAAGACAAGGAAAAAATTATTTGAACTGAAAATTTTACCTGAGAACCACGTTAAAACTAATTGGAAACAAATTATACTGTGTGAATAATACACCATGGCTAACTGTAAAACACATCGTAAAAAAATAATGAGACATAATAAACCTGGCGCAGAATCGACTTCACATGAGGCCATTTTTATCTTTGTCCCTAATTTTTATAACATTTTTAATTTAACGACTGTAATTATACTCGCCACAACAACTATTATTGTGCATTCGAAAGCTCTACCATATATTAAATCTGCTGCACAATATAATCCAAATTGTATTCAAAGTGAACGAATAAAGTTAAAATTTTTAATAATACATATGCTCCACTTAAAAAAGTACATTCTAGAATATAATTCTACATTCTCAAATGCACGTACCTAAAAGAATAATTCAAAGAATGCTTAACAAAGAAATTTTATCATAAAATGTCTGGTTGAACGACATAGCTCAAGGCTTTTTCTCTTCCCGCTATTCAGGTTCGAGAATAAAAGAATACGTATATTAAGTTCTAGACCTATAAGCTTATAATCGATTCAGAATAATTTATCTTTCTCTGCTTTACTACTGATCGACTGAAAAACTTGTACGACAAAGAAAATTTTATAAAAAATTAGTAAAAGTGGGCGATATGTACCTAGAAAAAAGGGTTTCGTGGCATATTTAATATAGTATTCAAAATGTTTAACATCTCCCGGTTCCCACTGCTTATGCTACATTAAAAAAATTATCATTTCCCCTGACCATCCTTCCCATCCCTTCCGTAACCACCAATTCTCCTCACATCACATCACCTCCCCTCCCATCCTCCACTTCTCCTCACTCACCATTCATCACCATCCCCTCACTTCTCAATCCCTCCAATCCCCACCTATAATATCCTCCCATTCCATCCCCTTCTCTCCACCCTTCCCGCCCCTCATCACTCCTCACATTCTCTCACTTCCCCTCATTTGTATATAATATTTTTGTATGTTGCATTTTTGTATGTTGCATTTTGTTCAAAAATACCAATTTCCAACGAAAAACACTAACATAACCTATTATTGGTCAAATATTGTGAATATTCTTTAAAAACCAATAATTTTGTGTTAACAATATCAATTTTATACGAGCGACACTAACATAATAAAAAATTGTTCGAAATTGTAAATCTTCTTTCAAACCTAATTTTTTCTTTAAAAACGCCGATTTTCGGATGTAAATGTCAGCATAACCTGAAACTGTTCAAAAATTTGTAAATCTTCTTTGAAATCTATATCGATATTTCTTGAAAATTGTAGCTTAATCTACAATTGTACAGACAATTTTAATGTTTGAAATCTAATGATTTTTTTTTACTAACAATACAGATTTCCGATGTGAAACGCCAGCTTAACCTAAAATTGTTACAATTGTGAATCTTCTTTGAAATATAATTCTTACATTCTCATCAGAGAAGGTATTAGATTTGTGTAAAATTTTACCCCCTCCTTCCCCCGTTTTTGTTAAATGTCCACGTTTTGAGACCCCCTGAACCCGAAAAACAGATTTTCACGAAAGTGTCTGTCTGTATGTCTGTATGTTTGTCTATCTGTGAGCACGATAACTTTCGGAAGAATGAATCTATTGGATTGGCCTTTGGTACACTCTTTTAGTATCGAAAACGGAAGGTCAAGTTCGTTAACCAGCCATTTTGGATAAAAATTCAAAAAGTTGGAGCATTTTCAAAATTCTCGCGACCGAAGATAAGAAAAAAAGTCAGAAGAGTAGAGTTTATGCTTTTAAAAAGTCAAATAAAATTGAGGTTAGACATTTCTCTGTAAGACAAATCGTAAATAATTAAGATAATTCTTCAATCGTCTTCTTAACTATTTATTTTTATATATTATACGGAGAGCGCAGAAATTCTTGCGCAAATATTATGATGAGAATGTATTACTTGAGGTCGATAGAGCCTCGAGTAAATAAATTTTCTTTTTCATCTGAAATCAAAAAACTATTACTATTACTACTATTACTGTTCTAATGATATAAATATTTTCTGAAATCTAATAATTTTTTGTTAAAACTACCTGATTTCTAGTAAAACGCCAACAAAACCAAGAATTGTACAGAAATTGTGAATTTAATGATATTTTTAAAAAATTGCAACATATTTAAAAATATTTTAGGAATTTTCAAAGCATTTTAAAATATTTTAAAAGATTCAACAGCATTTCCAAAAGAATAGCAAGTAGCTTTGAAACATTTCGAAAGATTTCACAGATTCTCTAAGAATTTCAAGTAATTCAAGAATATTTCATGGTGTTTCCAAGAACACATTGAGATCTCATGGCCTATGAAAGAATTTTACAGGAATTTTGTGGATTTAAACTAATTTTCGAAGACTTTGAGGAATTTAAAGAGAATTAACGATTTTTTAAGAAGTTTTCAATGGGTTTCAAGATATTTTACGGGACTCTACAATACTCCTAAATGTCTCAAGGGGTTTTGAGAGATTTCAAGGGACTACAAGAAATTTCTAGAGACCTCAAAATATTTCAAAATATTTAACGGTTGTAGAAATATTTCAAAATATTTCGAAGGAATTTACAAGATTTCAAGCTATTTCTAAAGACATCGAGAGGTCTCACAGGATTTCAAGGAATTTCTATACATCTTGAGGAATCCCAGAGTTTCTAGATATTGCAAAATATCTTAAGAGATTTCAGTAATTTGAACAGGTTTGAAAAATGGGGTGTCAGAGAATTTTATAATAGTATATATAAAAATGCGTGGGAAAAGTTATTGAATCCTGTGCTAACCTGTTTAAAGTATTATTGATAAATGGAGATAAATATGAGAAGGGCAATATGAGGACACAAAACTGTATAATAAAAACATGCACTCACTTTTTGTACGACATGTTCGGAGAAAAGTAAGACATAATCATCTATAAAAAAGCGTTGGTGAAGTTATTGAATTCTGTGCTAAATGAAATGTGCTAAATGTTATGTGCTAAATGTTTAAAGTATTTTGGATGACCAGAAATGAAAGTAAGGAGGACAGTATGAGGGCACAAAACTGTATAATATAAACATGCACTCACTTCTCGCATATGTTCGGAACAAAAGGAGATAGGAAAATTTATAAAAAACTCTGTAATGTTTCTCAAATTTTGCGTTAAATGAGCCCTGTTTAAAGCATTTTGAATGAACAAAAATAAAAATAAGGAGGACAGGCTGAGGACACAAAACAGTCGATTAGAAACATGCACTCACTCCTCGCGTGGTATTTTTGGAACGAAGTGTTATATAATGATTTATAAAAAAGCGTTGGAAAGGCTATTAAATTCTGCGTTAACTGAGCCTCATTTAAAGTATTTTGAATGAATAGAGATAAAAATAAGGAGGACAGTATGAGGAGACAAAACTGTATAATAAAAACATGCACTCACTTTTTGCACGATATGTTCGGAACAAAGTAAGACATGATCATCTATAAAAAAGCGGTGGTGAAGTTATTGAATTCTGTGCTAAATGAAATGTGCTAAATGTTATGTGCCAAATGTTTGAAATATTTTAAATGACCAGAGATGATTGTAAGGAGAAAAGTATGAGGGCACAAAACTGTATGATAAAAACATGCACTCACTTCTCGCATGATATGTTCAAGGCAAAATGAGATATAATCATTTATAGGCTATTAAAGCTTAAAGGCTATTAAACTCTGCATTAAATAAGCTTCATTTGAAGTATTTTGAATGAATAGAGATAAAAATAAGAAGGATAGTATGCGGACACAAAACTGTATAATAAAGACATGCACTCACTTCTTGCATGATATCTACGGAACAAAATGAGATATAATCATCTGCAAAAAAGCGTTGGAGAAGTTATTGAATTCTGTGCTAAATGAACCCTGTTTAAAGTATTACAGATAAATAGAGATGAGAATAAGGAAGACAGTATGAGTACACAAAAATGTATAATAAAAACATGCACTCACTTCTTGCATGATATCTTCGGAACAAAATGAGATAGGGAAATTTATGAAAAAGCTCTGTAATGTTTATCAAATTCCGCGTCAAACGAGCCCTGTTTGAAGTATTTTGGATGAATGAGGATGAGAATAAGGTCGACAGTTTAATGACACAAAACTGTTGACTAAAAACATGCACTCACTTCTCGCATGATACAGGTATGTTTAGATCAAAATGAGATATAATCATCTACCAAAAAGCGTTGGAAAGGTTATCGAATTCTGTGCTGAATGAATCCTGTTCAAGGTATTATGGATGAATAGAGATAAAAATAAGGGAGACAGTATGAGGACACAAAACTGTATAATAAAAAAATGCACTCACTTCTTGCATGATGTGTTCGAAACCAAATGAGATGGGAAAATTTATGAAAAAACACTGTGATTTTAATCAAATTTCGCGTCAAACGAGCCCTGTTTGAAGTATTTTGGATGTATAGAGATAAAAATACATAAGGAGGACAGTATAAGGACACAAAACTGTCGATTAAAAACAAATGTAGAGACATGCGACGAGAACAAAAATCGCTCGGACGAGTGGTGCTCGATCTTCTGTCCTTTTTCTCTTTTGATTTTCGTTTTGAGTAACCTGTACATCTTTTATGATATTTCTAGAACCAGTGAAGATTTTTTCAGTTTTCTGAATTCATTTTAAGAAGGAGATCATAGAGCTTATTACTTGTAAGATATAGTCTCTTACGATAATTTTTCTATATTCTGCAAGTATTTGAACTTGAATCATGAAAATTGGCGAAAATTGTCAATTAGATCGGTCTTGCTAGCTCAGTTTCTCACCAACTTAGTCTCTATTCATCAAAAGTAATTTAAACAAGGCTCATCTGATGCCTAATTCAATGACATTCTCAATGCTTTTTTATAAATTATTCTATCTCATGTTTTTCGAACATAAGGTGCGAGAAGTGAGTGCACGTTTTTAATCGCTAGTTTTGTAGGTGTCATACTGTTCTCCTCCTTTTCGTCTCTATTAATCAAAAATATTTCAAATATCCCTATTTCATGCAGTATTTCATAACCCTTTCCATGTCTTTTTTCTTATATATTATTCTATTTCATTTTGTTCTGAACATATCAGGCGAGAAGTGAGCGCATGTTTTTAAGCGCTAGTTTTGTAGATGTCCTCATACTCCTAGACGGTACTGTAAGTATCAGAACTTATAAGTAAAATGCTTTGTTAATTAAAAATACATTTTTTTCACTAATATAGTCCTTTCCAGTATAATACAACTTAGTACCTAAATTATGGAAATATTCCATGAATTGCTACTAATGGAACAAACGTGGTCACAAGCTGTAAATCTACCCTACATTTTTATTGAAAAAGTGGGTAAGAAATGAGAAGAATGAAAATAATCGCGCACTTATCGCGCGTGTTTGTTGGCTAGTTTTATAAAAAATAATGATGAAAAATGCTCATATCATTCTCTGTATAAATAAATGTTAATACTCTGGGAATGTGGACATTTTCTAAGAAAGCTGAGATTTCATTCAGTGGATAATAAATAAAAGATATCAAGTAAATGCGATCCTCTGTATCTTCAAAGGAGATAGATTTAGGAAAAGTGTATGTACTGATCTCCTCGAAAGGCGTACACTGAAAATGATAAAGGCAGATTATCCTCTCTTAAAAGGCGATATCAGTTGCTGCTGCTAGGTTCTGATCTTTCAGAGGCAATAAAAGCCGACGTGCTTTTGAAGACCGTATATGCTTTTCCCCTTTATTTCTGTACTCATTTCTCTTTTTTTTCACCTATACCTTCTTCCAATTTATCTCAAACTCTTTCTTTCTTATATATTCTAATATTGCCTTATTTTTAAGAAATACCAAGAGAAAATTTTGAGATATGGGTATATACCCATATCGAATATCCATGTTTCCCCTTTATTTCTCTACTCGTTTCTCTTTTCTTTTCGCCTATACCTTCTCCCGGATTCTCTCATATTCTTTCTTTCTTATATATTTTAATATCGTCTTATTTCTAGGGAATACCAAAAGAAAAATTTGAGGTTTGAATATATACCCGTGTCGAAAAATGGATTGGGCGTTGGTAGGGGGCACACGTGGTTTTTCCCCTACGGATTGTCCACGTGGGCCCCTGACGGTGATCAACGTTTCAAAGAGGGCTAAACGGAACATTTTAACATGGGATAGTATCATTTTTTCTGAAATAGTATCAAAGTACTTGCACCGTAAAAAAAGTGTCAATTGTGTTTTTATTGCCTTGAGAAGAGTGCTGAATGAACATAGAAACATTGGTGAATTTTCGCGAATGTTTTTTATTGTGAATTAAAAAAATTGTGTGAGTGTATAAAAAAGTGAGTGTATTCTTTAAAGCCAAAGTAGCTTTAACAAAGAAGAATTTAAAATCGCCAAATTACAGTTGTGAATGGTTTAACTTTTAATTTTAAAAGGTTTTTTTGGACAAAATGAGGAAGTACATAAACCGAGCGCGTAGCGCACGAGAATAATGTGCCCGTGCAGGGGGCAAATTTTTTTTGAAAATTTTGCAGTTAAGTTTGCTCATAATGTGCCTTGTTCATTTTCTATAAGGGTTCTTGTGTCATTTACGCTCAGGGCGAGGAAAGTACATTTGGTGGGTTTGGAAATCTCGATTCAGTTGCATATTCAGGGAGTGGCTGATGCGTGTAGTTGTAGGGTTGTATAGCGGTTTCCCGAACGAATGTGGGTTCAGTGGGTATTGCAGTGCCATACTATTCGACGCATAACACATCGGCTTTTTGACCCTTTGGCAAGCTAATTCCCACAGGTAGAGCTATACCGAATTCCGCATCGGGATCATTTGTCGATTGTCGTTTACGTTCTGCTCTGCTCTTTTGTTTTACCGGTCAATGCCATCGGGTTTAGATTTATACGACCGATCCATCAAGTCATCCCTAGAAAACAACATTACGACCTCATTTATGCGGTTTGAACAGACATACCACTTTGCCTCTCTCCGTTGTTGCCCTTTCCTCTCTGTATTTACTACTTTCCATACTTTTTCCTCCATCCTGGCCTTTTCTGCCTCCTCATCAAACCTTTTACTCTCTTCCTCTTTCCTTCTATCACATAACTTATGATACTCTTTCTTCTTTCTCCTGTATTCCTCTGCACTGCTCTTCCCGTCTCTTCATTTTCTTATATTCCTTTCTCACTTTTTTTTTCTTTCCTTACATACCTCATCCCAGCTACTACTTTTTTCCCTTCGCTGAATTCATTTATAACTGTATTCTGTAACTTTCCAGTGTGCCTGTCACTATTTTCATCTCCTCGTTTACTTTCCCACGTCCCATTTTCAACATTTCTATCTTTTCCATGAATCCTTCTATCTCATATACTGACCAATCACCTTTGCATATTCTTCTTTCTCTCTTATTTTCTTCAACTGTTTTCCTGCATCTCCTTTCCCTATCTCTGCAGTCAATATTAGTGGGAGGAGGTCTAGGTCTACGTACTCCCCTATCTCTAGCCTCCTTATGTTCTCCATCTCCTCATCATCAACAATAACATAGTCCATTACTGCTCCTTTTTCACCCGTATGACTGTACTCTCCTTCTTCAACTCCTTTTATATTCCTGTTCAAGATAAACCAGCCCAACTTCTTCAATATATTGAGTAATTTACTTCCCGTTCCAGTCACTACTTTGTCTTTGAGGTCTCCCCCTATTTCTCCTTCTATCCCCTTCTTCCTTCTTCTTCTTCCTTTTCTAGCATCAGCTACCTCAACTCCTCTGCTTTCTGTCCTTCATCACCGTTTACGTATGCCCCTACTATTTTACACCTTTTCTCTCTTGTACCTCTCTCTCTTCTACCATTTATCCTTCTTTCTGTTCTTTCAAATCGTTCCCACCTTTTTTCTCACCTATCGAATTTTTCCTTCCCATCACATACTCTCTCCCACCTCTTTCATCTAGACATGTCTTTGTCAGCGCCACGACTTCCTACTGTCCCACATTTCTTATAAACTTTCTTTCCTCTCTTTCTAAGCCAACTATACTCAAGTAGCAAATTCTTCATCCTTCCCTTCTTTCATTTCTTATTTCTCTTTCTTTCCCAGTACCTCTTATTGTCGCTTCTTTCATCTTCCAATATTTTCCTCAACTTATACTTGTTCCTTTTTTCATATGTCAGATCATCCTCTATTCTCTCCGCACTTCCAAGTAGAGCCCTTTTCTTTGCCATCATTTCCCTATTATATTCCCTATTCTTGAATTTCATCAGCGCAATTTTCTCTCTCCCCTTTCCTTTTCTATGCTTCTCACTTCCTCTACCTCTAACTGCGTATCTATTAAGGCGATGAGTGAAGCAGGAAAATGTGATCGTGGTATTAAGTGACATTTTGTGGAGCGATGATGTGGACAAAGTGATTGCAGAAGTTATAACCTTACGATGAAAGATAATACCGAATATAGAAGGATGGAAGTGGAAAGAAGATACAGTAATACTCAAAATAAGTTAAAGGAAAAGCAAAGAAGAAATATAGAGAAGAAGAAAAGGCCTGGAAGAGGAAGGAGTATATGTTTGTGATATGTTGACAGAGAGGGAGAAAGAGGTGCAGGCATGGATGAAAGGAGACGCGAAAAGATGGAAGGAATAAGGGTTGGAGGTGAAGATAAGGAGACACGAGGTAAAGATTAGGGACACGTGGTGGGGATGGCGTAAAAATAAAGAAAAGATGATAGTGTTGAAATTTTAAAAAGAAGAGGACCTCACCTTGAGCTCGCGGGTGGTGAACAAATGGGGAGAGCGAGGGAAGTGAGCAGTCGACATATTCAGCAGGCAAGGAACAGGAAATTTTAGAGGGGTTCAAGGAGGAAAAAGAAGTGGAGAGAAGAAGAGATGTCAGACAGAGTTGTGAATTAGAGATGAAGAAAGTAGAGTGTTTGAAGAGGGTTTAGGTGAAACAAATGTAAAGGAAAATAAGAAAGAGAAGGAAAATGGTGATAAAAAATTAGAAAGAGGAGACAGTAAACATGTAAGGGAGTGCAGAGTGAGAAATGAGAAAGAGAGTGTGATCTACGGAGGTGAGTAAAAAGAATAGAGAGCGGAAAGCTGTTCGGTGGCATGAAGAAAAAGAAGTGTAAGATAGGTTCGAAAGTGTAAAATGAAAAATTCGGAGGATGCAAATTAGAGGTAAGGAAAGAAGAACGTGCAAGAGGACGCTTGATACGCTGGCATGGCCAGTATTGTGCTATGGGGCAGAGATATGTGGATGGAAGGAGAGGAAGAAGATTGGGAGATAGCATGAAAGATATATTAGATGGACGTTAGGAGTAGACTAAATAGCTCCGGGTTATATAATAAGAAAAGATGTTCAAAGGGAAAAATAAGAAACAAGGGCAGGAGAGAGAGCGTGAGAATTCGAAGTGAAGCAAGGGGATTGAAAGGAAGAAGATTTAGTGATAAAGTGTGACAAAGAGGTGGACGAAAGAAGAAAGAAGGTTGTAGAGTTAACGCGATGGGTAGAAGAAAGAAGAGAGTTTTTTAGAGGTCGAGGCATAGAAGGAGCAGGAAATGCAGGCTATGAGGAATTAGAAAAATGAGATAGAGAGAGGCAGGAAATACATAGATGGGGGAGGATATGGTAATTTAAAGAAAATAAATGGTATAAGCAGACAAAAAGAAAATTGTCAAAATATCTGGGAGGACGGGGGAGAAAGAGATGGACAAAAATAGCTAGATGGCGACTGGGAATGCAGTAAAAGAAGCATTCTATTGGGAGAAGGATGAAAAGGGGAAATGTTGAGTGTTTGAATGGGTAGAGGAGACATGGGAGCATGTATGAGATGGTTTTATGAGCGGAAAGAAGGAGAGAGGAGGATGGCAAGAGAATGTTAAGACAATTTTAGGGAAGGAAGGACTGGGAGATGAATGGATGAAGGAGATAGAAAAAAAGGGGCACAAAGATTGGAAAGCATGAGTGGGAAGGAAAGGAGTATAAAATAGAAACGGAAATCACATAGTGACGTGAATCCGAAACCTGAATGTGGACGAAATGAATGAATAATTTGAAAGATTATTATTATCAATTAAAGAATATAATTTCAAAAATCATCAAAACGCTATTAGTCTTATTCTGAAACACTTATTCTCAATTAAGAACGAGACGAGATAATTATTTTTCGTATTTTCAAGACTCGTCAAACGTTATGATTATCCTGCCATCTTGGCCGCAAGATTTTCAGCGAAGATATCAGTATTATCTTCCTCAAGAGCGTGGAAAACGATATAACCACTCTTATAGAGTCGTCAGTGGAAAAGGTGATAAGACCACCCTAATCTGCTGCACAAGCTAGTTTCGTTCCGGATTCACAGAGTGGAGCTTTACAGAAATCCGGTTCGTAACAACTGACCACCAGAGACAAAAAAAATTGGTGAGAATAAAGCCGAAAGCGATAGTCATCAAAATACAGGATTGTCGTTCTCAAGTTCGTTGAATAATCGAACTGGACGGGTGACTCTGTGATGAAAGTTGAATGTTTCATGAGAAAGAAAAATCTATTCTCACGACGTGAACCAGCCATGGGTAATAAATGTTTCAACTGCTTCCACTCGCGAACCATACAGTAAACTAAATCGATGTATGCGAAAGCCGAATTATTTCCCGACAAGTTCTTCTGCTCTTGATTCAGGAGCAACTCAGTCGCTCCGTGCAGGCTTAGATTTTCTAAAAATTATCCAGCATTTTTTATTAAAACCAGCTTTTTTAAATTCTGCCAAAATTCTGAATGATTTATTCCACTCAAACGCGTATACTATATTCATTCCGAAGTAAAAATAAAGAAACAGCTAATATTTGCATGAAATTAACTCTTTATTTACGAAAACTTCTTCTTCGGGGAACCCTAAATATTTTTTTATTGGTGCGAAAAATCAGGGGTTGTTTAAACACAAAAAGGAACACTTTTTAGGGGTGCCATTTGAGGAAAAATTTATGCCTTTTTTTGGCCCGCATTATGAAACAATTTCAAATCATGGGAAAAACTTGGGAATTTCAAATTATGGGGGAAAAAAATCTTTTTTCTGAAAAAAATTTCGATTTTCTGTTACGCTATTTAATTTCAACTTCATTCATTTCCAAACTTAAATCTTTTCAACTTGAATTCTTATTTATTCGGAAGGATTTCTGATTTGAACTTTCAAATTTGAAATTTTTTAATTAATATCAGATGAATACTTGTTTTTGTAGGTACTATTCTTTGTTTTTGAAGACATTTACATTCATGTATTCTTCAGTTTGGAGCTTATTCACTTGAAAGTTTTTCAATTCGCTCTCTTAATTTTGTACGCTTCCAATTACATATGTTTCAATCTCAAATGTGAATAAATCAAATTGTTTATTTTACATTCTTCAAATTGGACGTAATTAATTTTTGAAGGATTTTCAATTACAAATATATCGACAATTAAGGCATTCATTTGGAAATAATACAATTTTGAAACAGTACTATTGAAATATGAATTTGTTCATTCTTTAAATAATCGAATTTGAAATTAAATTATTCAGTCTCAGAAATTTTCGACATTTAAATGTTCAACCAACATGTCTTACAAATTATAATAGTTCAAATTTGAAAACATTAATTTCCAAAAAGTCGAAGGAAAGTCGAAATTGTACAATCCGAGGCGTGAGATGAAAATAAATATTAGATTAATTCAAAGTATGGTTTAAATTATTTTCTTCAGTGAATCAGGCTTGAGGACTATTTTCCAGTATATATCCATTAAAATATGATAAAGTTCCATGAAATCCTGTGTAATTATATGAAATCTGATGATATTCCTTGAAATTCCTTAAAATGTTCAAAATTCTATGAAATCCTTTAAGATCCTGGGAAACTCATTTAAAAACCTTATTGAGCGCCTTCAAAATATCTTGAATTTACTGAGAGCCTCGGAAAACTTAGGAAAACTTTTGAAATTCATTGAAGTATGATAAAATCCCTTGAAATCCTGTGAAATTGCATGAAATCTAATAATATTCTTAGAAATCCTTTAAAATGTGCAAAATCCTATGAAATATTTTGAGATTCTGAGAAATGCATATAAATACTCAATTGAGAGCCTTTGAAATACCTTGAATTTAATGAAAGCCTCGAAAATCTTAGAAAAGCCTCTGAAATCTTTCAATTCGTGGGAATAACTTCTTTGAAATTCATCAGCAGCTGATGAAATCCCTTGAAATCCTGTGAATTTACATTAGATCTGTTGATATTCTTAGATTTCCC
>JAUMHM010133818.1:0-18530 GCA_032362435.1 Melikaiella ostensackeni
TGACAATGGTCTCGAGATACTAGCGTATCCTGATATAAATTTACGAAAAACCCCAGTAAGTCCTTAAAAACTCTGGATCGACTTAACATTCTTCGGTTCAGGAAATTGTTCTACCGCTTGCTTCTTCTCGACTGACGGCCCAATTGTGCTCCCCTCTACGGTATAACCCAGGTAATAGACTTTTGTCTTTAAAAATTGACACTTTTTCCAGTTAATCAGCAAATTATACTCGCCCGCAACTTTCAAGATTTTTTCTAGTCGTTCTAAACCCTCAGCTTCATCTATAGAAGGTACAATCAAATCGTCCATATAGATCACAACAATTCCGCTGGCCGCTAAGTCCTTGAATATAATGTCAATATATTTCTGAAAATACGCTGGCGAAGTGCACAGGCCGAAAGGCAACCGCAGAAATTCAAAATGTCCCCCGGGTACCACGAAAGCCGTAGACTTACGATCTGAATCCTCAATCGGCTCGTGGAAACAAACATTCTTAAGATCCAACGTCTTGAACACGCGACGCTCCACGACATACTCACTCTCTGACTCTCTCTCACACATACATCTACGCCTAACCAACTATCTCTTACACCAAGGGCACCACGCACCACACCGGACCAAAGGGCGGGCAAATTCAAATACTACAGAACTGTCCACTAGCATGGAAATATGGAATCATTCTCTGCATGGAATTCAGGTGCAGCTTACAGTCGCCAGACCTTTCAGCCTGTATGAATTGATTGATTATCGTGACCATCTCGAAATATAGAACCCAAAGTTTAGCAGTTGTTTCACTTTGCACTTACTCATTCAAGCAACTGGTGAATTTAGTTACAATAAGGTTGAAATCATCGGAATCAATTTTCTGAAAAATGTTTTCTTCTGCGACATTTTGTACAATATCTTCCACTGCGCTACGTTCCTCGTCAGTGAATGCAGTGGAAGACAAAATAATCTTCCCCAAAGCAAAGTGTAGCAACAAATGGCCTCTCACTGCCCTTGCATATGCATGCCCCTCTAACATTTTGTCTACAGCTAAAGGAGCATAATACTTGCTTAAGATTTCCTTCAAACCGCTGCCATCCATAATAAATGCAACTGCTCCCAAGGAAGACATGATAGTATGGAATGGTCCCAGTCTTAAAATTATGGACCTTCAATCGGAATCTGCTGCACTACAAGCTTTTATGTAGCAAGCTTTTTGGTACAGAGGTTGATCAAAAGTTATGACACAATACTTATGTCCCAGAGAATTATTTTCTTCAAGCGCAGTACGACGTACGGTGTATATTGTGTCGTAATCACTTGGTAGGGTATCAACAAAAAGAAGACAAAAAATTCTCGATTGGCAATAACTCATATTTTCAGTCAGATCTTCCATAAATCCATTCCAACCTGGGATACGCTCTGGATTCTTTGATTTCGCGTAAATTCACAAGAAGTCAGTTGGCTGTATCGTCACTGCAGTAGAAATTCGATTTATTTCAAATAAATTTTATATTTTGATACTTTTTAAGCCTGTCCAGTTTGGCTTTTGATAAGACCTGAGGGAAATGTATCCCACGCCAGCTTGCTCAAGAAGCTGCGTATTCGAAACAACTTTATGCTTCGGAATATCTTCGAAAGCCTGCACTGAGGTTGACGGAGTGATGCAATGAATTTCGCCCATTGCATGGAATGTATTGCGTCCATCTTTAGTACAGAGATTCTGATCGACGTTATCGAAGATGTATTGGGAAGAAAAGTTCGTCGAAAATTTGGGCTTTTGCAAATTCATTAGAATTGACGATTGAAATTGTGCCATGTCAGCACACGTGGCGGTAAATCCCAGATTTGATAACGTATCTAACAAATTTTGGGATTCATATTTATTATGCAACGTAATTGCCAGTCCCAGGTTTAAAGAAGAAGTGAGAGATTTTGGTCGCACCGCCGAAAGTAAAAGGTGACCTAATGCAATTTTATTTCTGTTTCATTTTTCGGGATTTCCTCGTTTATCGTTACAAATGAGGGTATCTAAAAATAAGTTCAAGTAGGAAGGTACGTCAGAGTCGACATTTTTCAGAAAATTTTGAGGAGAATTGTAAGTGGAAGTATTACATACTGTTAATCTACATTGTTTCCTGATAAGTTTTGAAGCCGTTATAATGATTCTATTCCGTTCCTTCTCTAAATTGAACAGTCTATTCGCTTAAAAGTTTTTTGATAAAATTTTGCGTCCAACATTGCAGAAAGATAAAATGGGTCCTGTGGAAGTAGAAGGATGATTCACAATCAATTGTGTGCCGAATTCTTTTAATAAAGTTTCGCATAAAGTCTCCTCTGGAGGACATGAACTAGTATATATGCTGAGAATTTCACGAAGGGAAAATTTGCATTCTTCAGAATTTTTCCTTATATAATTTAAAATAAATTCAGCAGCTGTAAGAGTTTCGTCACCGACAGGACGACCCCTCGGTTTCTCAGTTGCAGGACAAATAAAATCGTTAGAACATGAACGATGATACTTAATTTCTACGTTCGCGGATACTTTCTGCATGTAATGTAACACTCTCTGTGCAACTGGATCCTTCCCCTTCTTCTGTGCCCATTCAATTAAACCTGCTTACCCTTACTTTGGTGAAAATAGAAACAGAATCTTTCACCTTTTTTTTTTTTGATTTTTTTAAAGAAATTCCTCAGATATATCTTCCAGGCAATATATATATGTATATATATATATATATATATATATATATATATATATATATATTGGTTCTGCACATATACATCTTTCACACGAGCAGTTGCTCTTTTTTTCTTTATAGTCGCAAGACTGTGGCAACGCACGTACTTCCATTTGCATTCAATGTATAAGGTTAAAGCTTTCAATCCTTTTCATTTAGCTTCGTTAGAATCACCTCGTATACGACTTGCATCACATAAAGTATTCACCGCTCTCTTTTTTACGATCATAGTCTCTCCCACAGACAAAGTTTCCCCACAAAGACTGCACAAATTTGGATCCATTTTACCCAAAATAACATCACTTTCTCACAAAAATTCCTAATTTCCGCCACAACGAAAACACTTTCTCACATGAATTTCGAATTTCCGCCGAAATTTAAACACATTCTCACAAAAATTTCGTATCTTCACAGTTTAGCTTTTAACTTTCAGCACGAAGTGAAGTATACTGGCCTACAACGTGAGTTAGAAGGTCCCGCGTTACACACCCCCTTTCCCTCCACCCGCAAATTATCTACCCTGTCTTCGCAGGTCATAAAAAGCTAATCTTGTACAAACACTTGATCTCTTGAGTAGTGCGCCTATGCGTGTTTACTCAAAAAAAAAATGGAAAACAATTTCAAACTCATGCATGAAGTCCGTAATTCATTCAACTAACAAATTCAATAATAAATGATTTGGTAATCCATTAATTGATGAGCTATTTATTTTTCAATTTCCTAATTTTAACGTATTGAACTATTGTATGAAATTATTTAAAGAACTTTGAGATGCAAACAATTTATATGATTACTTCTTTATTTATCAATTTTCATGAATGATGAATTACATTTGACATGTAATTACTCTCACCTAATCAATTACTTACTCATTTTTAATGTAAAAAATGATCACAGAATATTATTTACAATTTATAGAAATCACTGCGAGTTACATGTGTCCTGGAAGTAAGTATAGAATTAAATCTTGTTATAAACAATTATTGAAAAACTATTTGTTTATTAAGGAAAAAAATATATATATCACACTTCCAGACAATTATAATTACTTTTTGCCACAAAAGTACTTTAAAAATATTCAGAAGTGATTTAAATAAGATTATGTTATAAACAATGAATAAACAATTGTTAAAATATTATTTCTTTATTGATGAAGAAAGATATTACACATTTTTAATCAATTAAAAACACTTTTTTGGCATAAAAGTACTTAAAAATAGCCAAAAAGTAATCAAAAGTGGTGATAGCAAGATTTTGTTATGAACAATTATTTGTTTATTAATGACAAAAAAAATTGTGCATTTGCTATGAATTGTACACACTTCCTCGGGACAAAATTTTTGAAATATGGTCGTAGTTCTACTTTACGGTACGCTCAGGTGCCTCTATGCAAAAAGAGTGCACTTTCCAAGATTATATCTCGTGACTCATTAGGACTAGGACACTTTTTTTTGCCCTTAGACTAAATTGACTCAACTCTTATTTATTCTTTCCGAATTCCGACGTGGAACTTACAGGAAACGAGGTATTTTTCAAGAACAAAACCTCTCCGTTTTTGGTCAAAAATGGCCAAAAAATGAAATTTTTTAAACTTCGCAATTCCCGAACAAATAGGGCTAAACGATTTTTTCAGGTGTACATAGTACACAGTGGTTTTTGAGACTGAGCGATTTTTCGCCGAAATTCCAAAAAAGTGGGGACTTTTCAATGTACCATATTCGGGACCTATTAAAGATAGCGGATTATTTTACAGCCAAAATTTTCTCATAATTTTATTCCTTCTCTTTCTCCTGTTAGAAATTTTGCTCAACAATGCAATGAGAATTATCCATCCACGCAAACGTAACTTTTGGAAATGGTTTAAAAAGAAAACTGGGTTCGCCCCCGTATTCCTGATAACATTTTCATTATATCAAATAGGACCCCTTAATAAAGCGTTTTTTCAAAAGAAATTGTATCTCGGATTTTTTCGGGAACAAAAGTACCAGATGTCTGGACTACTTGGCGATCGCAGCAGGGTGGCCCGAACTTGCATTCAGGTCATCCATGATACGCTCGGCTACTCTGGCCTGGGTGGTTTCCAACCAGTTGATTTGAGCTTGCACCCTATTCTTTCGCTCCTCTAAGTTCTGTGTCATGTTGGTCGTCGCCTCCAATGAACGGCTAATGCCACTTTCTATTGCCGTAAACTTGGCCTGTAGGATTCTGTCCTTTTCTAACATCTGCTGACCCCGATGTTTCTTTTCCTTTTTCAGTATCCTCTTGGTCCTCGTCTCGAGTTTCTCGAGCCTTTGATTCAACAGACTCCATATCTGCTCGGAGTTTGACTCAGGTGTTGATCGTGGAGTTGTAGGATTGTCCATGTTTTCAATTGTGACGTTTTGGATTGTCACACTCTGATACTTATTTGTTTACATAAACGAAAGGGTTCTACCCCTTGTCCCCTAATTTATCTAATAATTAGATATTCAAAATTTTATTGTCTGATCTCAAATCAGGTACACTTGGTATTTGTCATAAGACGTTCGTGCACGTTTTCAACTAAAGGCTGGGCCGAAAATCGCTCGAAACACAAGTAGACACTTTTTTTCTTGCAAGTTGGGCAAGGATAGGAATAGGGAGAAAGACAATCTCCAGTCTCGCCTCTACCTGGCGTTTCGTTTACTCAGGTTCAGGATTTAGATCCTTCGTCGTGCAAGACAGAGATATTTCTATCTTACTCTTCCATCCACCTTTACCCACTTTCTTAACCAGTTAGAGGAGTAAACTCCTCGTCTGCTTATAAGTGATTAAATGATGACTGAAGTCGTTCAGTTGTAATAGCGCTGAACAATTGTCATTTTGTAATATCGCACAGATTCTTCTAAGGAAAAGTGAGCTTTTTATAGACCAGTTAGGGAGATAATTCCCCCGTCTACTATTGAAAACGCTCGTCCTTTTTCGGAAGAAACTTAAAGTGAAGGGATTTTACTCCCAGCATTCTATATTTCTCCACTCTAGAGGGAGGTATGGAACGAGAGTATAAGATAAATCTTCAGCCTGCTCCCAAGGTTCCCTCTCTGACCTTCGCGCTTCTGTCGCTCGATCTCCACTCTCGTTTTTCGGCAGCGCTTCCCTCTTTATTTGCTGTGCCCCACTTTTGCCCCCCGCGATCTGCGGTCCAGTCTGTAGTGGGAGTCAGTGGTGTCCGCGCTCGATAATTATAAGATATAAAAAAGATTTTTCATAATAATCGTTGATTTTTGAGGTTCTGAAATTACATCTTTAGTTTTAACGACTTGAACCCTCTTGCAGTCGAGTTTGATACCATATGCAAGTAGACAGTCCATTTTTTCTCACCTTTTAGCACCTGAAGAATCATCCATAAAAGGTTTCAAGAGCACTAAAATGACGTTGTTACCCTGTAATTAGGTTTTAAGAGTACTAAAATGAATCTTTTACAAATAAGGTAAGAGCACCAGTAGCCGAACCTATTAGACGAAGTGGCTTGATTTTTGCCATTTATTGTTAATAACGAAACACCAAATCAATAATTTTACCAATAATACACAAGCACGTACCCTCTACTTTAAGACGATGTGTCCAAAGTTGATTAAAATTGATTATATCTATGAAACTTATTCAAAATTCAAAAAAGTGCTTTGGAGCTGATAGCCGAACGGGGAAGGTGAAATGATCCAAGAGCCGAACGTCACTCCACTAATAAGCGAACGAGAGAACATTATATTTCAGTTATTATTGATGTGATCATTAAGGAAGTAGTTTAGGTACAAATCATATAAATGGGCAACAAGGAAAACGTTTTCAGGAATTGAAACCCATAGAATACTTACCTCATTCGATAGGAAACATTAAAAAATTTGCACTAGGTCTTGTGAACAAAATTACATTCGGGAACTGGCGCAAAAACAAAAACCGATCGTAGACACTTTGAAGCACGTTCGGTTATTAGGCAGATCGAATGTTTCTTGTACTTAAACCGAATTTGAAATATTTCATAGAAAATATATTTTTTTTTCATTTTGAAAAGTGATATTATGAGTAATAAAGATTCAACTTTAGTTCTGGACGCATTACAATGTCAAAAAAACGTAAATGAAAGTTAAGGTTTCGCCGTTTGTATGCCACATATTGAAATAGCAAATATGATTAAAAATCCTTAATTTTGAGTAAAATACATGGCTCTGCTCGGCTATTGGTGACCGTTCGGCTATTGCTGCTTTTACCTTAAATTTTTGACATGGTTTACAGCCTGCCAGTCAACTTTGGCACCACTGAGGAGCAGGCAGTCATTCATCTTACTTTTTAGAACCTAAAGAGTTATCCCCAAAGGCTTTCAAGGGTAATAAAATGAGCTGCCAGTCAAACTTTTTGTTTCTTTTTGGCACCTACACAATCATTTCCAATAGGTGTCAAGAGTACTAAAATAACGTTTTTTTAATCTATTTTTTGACATGTTTGACAGTCTGCCAGTCGATTTCGGCACCACAGAGGAGCTGCCAGTTCTTCTCTGCTCTTCTCGAGAATTTATTTAATTGAATCAAAGCGTCTCCTTTTCTGATGAAGGCTTTAAAATAGTCTTGTAATTCCTTGAGATCCCTTAGGGGTTGATATCCGAAATCGAAATCGAATCGATGGGCTATGCAGAAGTTGTAGGTACGTATAACCATTCTTGGTTACGAGAAATTTCAGAAGTTGATTCTACGTTATTGTTGAATTAGTTCGACTCAATTTTTATCCTCGCATTAGTTGTCTTAATAAGGGCTTAGTGTAGCACACGTTTCTCATAGGATTCGCGAACTTTTGTTCCTGATCGATGTCTAGGTTCGCGGAAGGGGTCAGTTTTGAAGCACTTTTAGACATTTTGAAACAATTCGAAGATCTCTGTTTTTTGATATTGGTACATTTTTAATAATAACACGATGAGATATAATTTCTATTTGTGCTATGCCGGTTTCCGAGTATTTTTGGATTTTCGAAGCAATTTTTATATCAGACGGCAGAAAGGTTGTTTGTTTTTTTTCCTTGAAAATGTTGTGCTTTCTAGTCTATTTCTTTTGAAAGATGGCCGGATAAACTGGCTAGATAAGTAATTACTTCTGCCAGGCGGCTTGAGTAAATATTTGTAGAAAAAAAATTACCCCGTCCGATCAGCTGAGATAAATAATTTCGTTAATCCTTGTTTCAGCCAGACGGCTGAAACAATTTCTCGAAATCCCTTGATTCGGCCAGACGTCCATAAGATTTCTCCTGAGTCGATTTTAGCACTACATATTCAATTTACAACATGATTATTTAATTTTAACAAAAGTACTAGCGTAAGCCCGAAATTATATTTAATTTTATTTCTTCACGGCTAAACGGCCTAGTTAAATTGTTTAAACTGGGTGAATTCTTTAATTTTGGCCAGACGGCCGAAGGATTTCCTCATTTCAGAAAAAGAAATTCAAATCAGGTATTTTGAACAGATTGCTTGTTCGGTCAGATGGCTGAAACAATGTTGTCTTCGTAAGTATTCATTTCTGCTAGTCGGCTGGAATACATAATCAGTTACGTTCGCCGTGCGGACAGCTCATTGAATCGATAATCCTTCTCTGTTTTTTGATACAAACAATTTTTTAATGTTAACACGATAAGGTGTAATTTCTTTTGGTGTTATGCCGGTTTTTGAGTATTTTCGGATTTTCGAAACAATTTGTCTGCCCGCCGGCAGGAAGGTTGATTTTTTTTTTTAAATGTTGAGTTTTTCAGTCCATTTTTTCGACCAGACGGCTGAAGCAATTGACTATATAAATATTTACTTTGGCCAGGCGGTTGAAATAAATATTTGTAGAAAAATATGATCCTGGCCGATAGGCTGAGATAGTTAATTTCGTTAATCCTTGTTTCGGCCAGACAGCTGAAACAATTCCTCAAAATCCTTACTTCGTCCAGACATCCATAAGGTTTCTCCTGAGTTGGTTTTAGCATTGCATATTCGGTTTATATTATAATTATAACATGAATGATTATAACGATTATAACATGAAACTGTTTAAACTGGAGAAATCCTTTAATTTCGGCCAGACGGCCGGAGGGTTTCTTCAGTTTAGAAAAAGAAATTCAAATCAAGTATTTTGGACAGATTGCTAGTTCGACCAGGCGGCTGAAGCAATGTTGTCTTCATAAATATTTATTTCGGCCAGTCGGCTGGAATAAAGGTTTGTTGAAATAATTGTCCCGGCCAATGGCTAGGATAATTATTCTGATAAATACGACCACCGCTGCAACCATTCTCTTTGTAACGAACTAGAAAATTCACCGATAATAAAATAGGTCCTTAGGGAATTTCAATTTTATAACCGTGTTGATTTAGCGGAGATTCAAAAATCTAAAAAGTAATCCTCTGTCAGGCTTTCTACTTTTTAATCATTTGTTGTGAGGAACGTCTATTATCTGTCCTCGTCCGAGGATGTTTTGCACCTTATGAAAAATGTTGTGTAAGATAATATGTCAAAAGGCATTGGTATCTGTTTCTGATGTTCCATATATTCTATCAACCCCCATGCGATAGGTCGTACATAGTTTATCCCCTTTGAGTAAAAATATGTTTTCTGTGTGGATGTTATTGGATCTATTTCAATTTTTGATTTTCCACAAGTAAAAAGACTTGAAATTATAACGATACATTTGGACTTACCGACGATGACATTTATGTTTTTCCCACCGATTGGAAAAAACAGGGGATCATTTTTTCACCAAAAGAAAGAAATTTTCGACTCAAGGTATTAGAAAATCAAAAAAAAAGAAGGATTTTAGGAGGCACCCTACGCGATATATTTTTATAATGATAATAATACTTATAATTTATTATCTGCGACCTACATCAAGGGCACATCTTCTCTTTAGAAATCAATACAATGTCTAACCACGCATGTATAATCTGTTGGCAACGCAATAGAAAGTACTAGGAGGTTGAAATCTCCAGAAGGTCACAGTCAGTCAATCAGTACATGGTAGAATGTTTCAGAACAATACGTCACGCATGTAACCCATGCGCGTGTAGGCCGAGCCAGTTTAGTCAAGTCTTGTCACCCGCTCGTCTTAGTATTGTCATAAAATTGTTCTGTCTGCAGCAAGTCTTTGTAACAAATATTATCTTATAAACGTCTTATCTATTTAGAGTATAGTACTTCTTGCGATCCTGACCTTTAACACATCACACCAGTATCATGCAATTTTTTATATAATTTGTTAATAAAGATTGAAGGTCTTGAAAAAAAACCTTTTTGGTAGGTAACATCATGAAGTCATTGAGTTCGCAGGATGTCTTTGTGACAAAAAATTTTTCCCTGCGTAAGAGCATACGAATATAATACCGTTGTTTATATAATTTTTCGATAACAATTGAAATGATTGGCTTAGAATAATAATCTTTTTGGGCTAAATAACATCATAAAATCATTCGCATGAACTTTTCGTGCAAAATTTTTTTTCGGGAAAAATATACGACTATAACGCAATGTGTTTTTATGATTTGTTAACAAAAATCATGAATGTTGATGTTTAGCAACACTTTACACTTCACTAACATTGTGGAGTATTTAAAAATTATTTTTCTTGTACAGGAAATATTTAATCCCACAAAAATTCGATAGGTTTCTTAAGAAATTAAATTTTACTATATTTGTGCCTTGGTTTCGACTATTATTGATTTCTGATGTAATTTATTGTTTACACTAGCCTGGAACGTAGTTGCGACATGTGGAACTATTTTTTTCTCTTTTGTGCTAAGGTAGCGTTCCCAACACGCGGGAAAGAATCCTTTTCTTTCTTATTGTATGTCTCCATGCCAATTTGCACATACATACATACATACATACATACATACATACATACATACATACTTACATACATACACACATACATACATACATGCATACATACATACCTAGATACGGACGTACATACATTATGTTTTCAGATTAGCGACTCAAAGAACCTTGATATGACAGATGTCTGTTTTATTAAATTAAATGAAAATGATCCACTTGCTGCTTCTATTCGCATAAGACCTGCACCAGTTGCCCTCGTGAACATCAATATAAAATGAAAACATACATCAAGCCTTTTCTGAAACTCCTACGACTGGGGCACGTGCCATCCGTTTTGCAGAGATTTCAACGCCAATCTTGGAGTTGGTGTATTCTATGTTTGAAAATTGCCGAAAGGACTATAAAAATTTTCCTGCCGTACTTTTCATTGATGATGCAGATTATCAAAATTCAAAAAGTGTGCCAGGAATCATCGACGACTTGAACGGTGAAATAACCTGCTTAAAGTCGTTAAAAATCTCGAACACCGAAAAAGATTACGATAATTAAAATCAAAGTGTTGACTCAGCAGTTTATTTAGCAAAAAAGAATACTGTTTAGATATATTTGCAATAGTACCTAAAGAATTATCGCTTTTGAAGTGTAAAGTGGAAATAGCTAATCTTGTTGCGGAATCACTAAAGCATGAAGATATTTATCAAAAAGCTAATCTTATATTAGATGAATATAAAATCAATAATACTCTGAAAAAATACTAAAAGTAACCGCGAAACAAAGAAGTAATTATGGTATTACGAAAAACATACAAAAAAATCTACATGATTGGAGGACAATAGAAATTAGAATATTTTTCTTCAATGATTCCGACGAGACTCAAGTTAAAGATGGTTTTCAACCGTATGAAAATCTGATAGCTTTAGTTAAAAAATTTAAAAAAATTGAGTTTTTATTGGAGACGCTATCAAGTAGACGAAATTATACACGAATACCAGGATAAAGCTTCGCATAGACATCGATCCTCACTCGAAAACAATTATGTACAAGAACGTTATCTTACCTCCAGCATATCGGACTTTAGCGAAAGAGTTGTGATAAACTATCATCTAGCAAAGCTAACAAACAAAAATCTGCACGCTTGAGTAACCGCTGTGGATTTGAAATGCCACATCTTCAGTCGACAGAATTTATCAACAAGAAAAAATTAGAAAAACTCGTTAATCTATATTATGGTTAGAGAATTCGTGACTCTAAGCAAAGCGAGAACTTTTAATTATAGGAATCTAGAATCAAAGAAAATTCATGAAGAATATGTTAATTTTTCTCAAAGAGTAGGAATAATATAATTTTTCAACTTTTGAAAATTCTTGAAAGGCTAAGAAATATATATTCTTTAATAATCAATATTAATAATATTGGTAATTTGGCATACAGCATTTTCAAACAACTTATATCCACACGAAATGAGATATCGAGTTGAAATTTTCGGAAATGACATAAACGGCAATAAGGAACGTTTTTATGGTTCTAATTATTTGCACTTGAAGTAAAATTTTTTAATTAAAAAATAAATCAAGTCACCCCGAGACCTGTCACTCAATCGGGGCCGGAGAAATATCACTTTCAAAGTGAAGATCTGGTCAAGAAACCATGAAATTTCTGTTCCCTGAAGGATCAGCAGGTTTCCAGTAAATTGGTGAAACCTTTTTGGGATGTAATAGGGTATTTTCAAGTATCAAAACTTTTCAAGTATCAAAACTTTTCAAGTACCCATAGAGCTCATAGAGGAAATCGAGCCAGATTTCGTTCCAAACTCCGACATCGAGGAAGAGGATACTCCGAGCGTGCAGCCGACACATGCGGGTACAGATCCATTAAGGATGGGAGCATTAACGAGCATTAACATTGAGCATTAGCGAGAAGGCTCGGTCAGGTTGGAGATTCGCTTGGGAGAAGGGTGCTGAAGGGTAAGATTCTGAAGCAAATAGCCTAGCCAACATCTGGAGTCGCCGCTCCCGGAGCCTCAAGCAGCAGGACTGTTAGACTCAAACAGGCTGCATGTGAGGAGCCAAATCATTCAACGACACAAAAGCTTCATTAGGCGTGAGGCCTAATTGAGGGAAAGTACCAGCTTCTTCTAGCAGCAAATCGTTAGTAAAGCCCTGCGCGAAAGGTGGGTCAACTGGCCACAAATTCAACAATCGCCCTAAGTAAAATAACCCAAGGCCTTCACTGGGCATGGCATCTCGTATTTTTCACTCTTTACGTTTTCTTTTTTGCCTTTTTTTCTTTTGTGAGTCTGATGGGGGAACGTGTTTCCTCAAGAATAAAAACCGATTAATTTCATTCTGAACACGATAGTTATTCACTTGCTTTGACGCTTCAGAGTAGTTACTTAAATGATTCAAACTAATTGAGATCAAACTCTCAACTTATTGATCAAGTTTAGCGGTAGTGAATCGCCACCCAGTAAAAAAAACGCGAATATTTTTTCTCGAAAGGACGGCAGTTTTCGTACATGAATTGGACATACCAGCCAATTCTTCACCGATTTTCATGAAATCTTTTGGAATCAATAAAAAATCGCAAAACAAAATAACTTCTGCGCATACGCGTTAACCATTTCTTAGAAACTAGATACAGCAGATCCAGAAAAAATGATAAATGTATTATTTTTAGAATTTCAGTTGAATTATAGCCTACGACATTCATTCAGGATGAATGGACTAGATGAAGCTTGAGGGAAACTTTCTAGGAAATTTTGACTAATTAATTATTTCTACAGATATTTCACTTTTTATGCCCAAATTTCGATTTTTTTAGCATTTCAGTCAACCTGTAGCCTACAATATTCTACCGATTCGTCTAGGAATTTTAGGGTGAATTGACTATATGAAGCTGCAGGGGCACTTTTCAGGAAATTTTTTATTCATTAATTATTTCTAGAGATATTTCACTTCATATGTTCAAAATTCGAGTTTTAAGCAGTTCAATCAACCTGAGATGCTCAGTATGTTCATTATTAAATGGTTAAGCTATCAAATTAATATCTACCTGCATTGAAACCTGTTATTAGACTTCATATGAAGGCTTTTTGCTTGTTATGCATCAAGTGATGACTAGGTAGAGCTTACTTGTAATTAACCCTCCAATAATTAGTAACTGAACTGATAATTATATTTTAGCTTATAATATAAATGTCAATTCCAACTATAGGTGTTACATTGTGTTGAATATTGAATACTAGTATTACTTTGAAACGACTGTTTGATTTGACCAAAATTTTTATTAGAAAAGACTTGAAATCTCATCAAAAATATCTACGATGCCAAAAATTCCGCTCAGTAAAAAGTTATCAGTACAATCAACATATTTCGTAGAATCAAAGTTTGCCAAGTAATTCTGAAGGATACCTAATTTGGCCAATTTTTCGTTTATTTTCCCTCCCGAAACATTCTTAAAATATTTGGTGGGATAATAGTAGTTGTAGATTTAGATAATTCAAAATCTGAGGAACATTGATTTGAAAGGAAATGTTCGTGGCAAGAACTAAACTCACATAGTAGACCAAAATCATTTATTAACTCATGTGGTATTTTACTTTTTTAATTTTGAATGGTCTGGAAATCGTCGGAGTGTATCTTCTGATTTGCTGCATTGGTAGAATAAGTGAAAATCTCGGGAGCTCGCTGAGAGTTTCTACATAGGTACAATTCTGGATCAGATTGTTATTCGGCTCAATCTGATCTCCCTTCCAGCAAAAAATTCATATAAATGTTTACATCAGTGACTAGATTTTGGAAAAACGTTTACCATGGAATCGTTGATATCATACAGAATGATTAATTCAGGTCGTGATGTTAACTGGAAATATGGTCGCACGCCGAGGACTAGTGTTTTCGGAATTTTCGGATATTATTTTTCAAAAATAATTATTTAATTTAGGTAAATACAAATGTTACATCCTCAATTTTCCAAGTTTTCTCATAACACAACTCAGAAATTCATAAGGTAAACGAGTGGTAATTAGAGTCGGGTGCATTCTGACTGGAGTCTGGACTTATTCAAGCATCGTACGTGCCCGTAAGCAACATTCACATCCCTATGCTTAGCATAGAGATCAAGAACTATATAAACTCCAGATTCATCCGCGGTGGTTGTCTTTACGTTCCAACAATCACGTTGACAACTTAATCTTCGAAGTACGAACCGCTCTGAATATTTCGCGATACTTTTACATTATTGTGAAATAATTAACAAAGAATAGTAGTGCACAAAGTCCCTTCGGCTGTGGCTAGGTACGGTCGTCGTATAATTCTCTATGAGCACAGTCCGCAGTGTTATACAATCGTGAGAGAACTTACAAGTGGATTCGATCTTGGTTAAGGATCGTATATAGCTCGACTGATGAATGGAATAGTTATCAATCTGGGATCGTACATCCTTCACTCTAGCTAACTAAATTCTGTGGGAGGATCTTGCCTTTGTTTCCGAATGTAGAGTCACAAGCTAATGTTTCTCGTGCCCTCGCCGGACGGAAAGCTAATGTAAGTTCTTATACTTTTATTACTGTACTCACTTCTTATCTAATGCTTTAATAAACATTTACTATTTGAATCTGTGCTCTTTTCTGAATTCTACATACAACAATATCCCCATAGGATTAATAAGTGACAACGATCCCACAATAAATTGATTGTCAGACGTTACCAACCTGCCATAATCATTAAACTAACCTCCTTGTAATTTAATTCAATTTTTCGATGAATTCGTCGATATTTCTTTTTGGTTTGATTTATTGATCTTTTTTCTAAATGGGGAAAAGTAAGATTATGTTATGATCTATAGCATCAGCACTACTATAGCTTAGAATCTCCTTGGTTAACGATTCTTTCATTTTCATTTTCCAATAATAAAGGTGAGCATTACGAAGTTGACTCCCAGCCCTCAATCCCTCATTTCTTTGTTGCTCTCCTCATTGCTGTATATACTGGCATATAATTAAGTTTGTATCCCTATCCTTTAAAACCTTTATATCTCCCAAACTGTTTCTTACAAGTTTTTGCATATAAAAAGCGTCGAATATGATGTAAACTTTGGCCGTCGTTCAAGGATATGGGAAAAATGGTTTAGGTTTTGGTGATACGCATGTTGTTCCAACTTACCGCATTGTTGCAAAATATCCTGCTAGATCATTTAAAATAACTGAAACTCCTTCAATACCGGTTTCACGATGGCGAACTAAAGCCTTACTTATAAGTCCGAAATCAGTGACGTGAGTGAGTTGCATTATTTAAGAAGAAGCCTATAAGAATCTTTAAATTACCATAGAGCGACACAACCTTTAATACCAAGGTGTATTTTTATAATGGATTAAGATCGTTATTACTTAGAAGGGCATTGCAAACCTGTCTAAATATAAACTTCATCGAGCTCAAAACTAACCAGAACTTTCTTATCATTTTTTTGCTTCCAACACTTTTTCCCCGAAGCTTCGAATCTTTCTGCAGTAGAGCCAGGTTCTCTATCAATTAAGGAATACCATGATCGTAGGGTGCTCGGATGTGTCAGAACCTCACAAAATTTTCTGCTGACAAAGGCATATGTCTTGAGGGCGCGAGCGGTCCTTATATACTAACGGGAAACCCAGTCTGTCCCTCTTATTTTTCAATTTTTTTTATATTCCTGCCTTCGCTCCACTCATTGCAAATATACGGAAATCAGCAGAATTCACGACAGGCGATTGCGCAGAAGTAGTAGAGTTAGGCCACTGTCATTCCACACTTGCTGGCAGAGCAAAGTTCAAATTCAAGATGAATCACTGACTTGAGATAATATCTATAGATGGTATCGCCCTCGGTAGGTAATGAAGATTCCTGAAAACAGGAAGCAATTACATAAATATGATGTGAGAGTCAAAGTAACTAAATCTCTATTCTATATTTTACATTGAGAAGTCGATTCACTTCTGGCTTACCAATTTCTCTCTCTCTCTCTCTCATTTAAAAAAGCCTAGTTCTTTATACTGATTATTTTATTTCAAATAGTACGGTTGGTACTGCTTCTAGTGAGTAATTGAAGTATCAACAGTCATTCACAGATTATGACACTGCCTCCTTAAGAACAAAGTGGAGTAATAGCGTGACTTCTACTCACTGATTGTGTAATGAGTGCTACCGATTTTCATTTTAACAGTCATTGTTATTTCAAATATAATTACTTTATCGTCAACTTGGTAAAGGGCAATTTCCAAAGATACCGAAACTTCCCGCGCGCACGATCTCCCCATTTGATATTTTTGTATGACTTTAAGGCCCGTCGATAAAATCAATTCCTAACAGAGAAATATGGTTTTGTAGTCCGTCGAACATTTCTGACATATGCATACCTGTGTAAGCGCATAAGTAGTGAAAAAATCCGTTGTCGTGGTTTTTTCCTGAAGTGTAAAAGTAATTCTTAAAATTATATACCAATTTTTTGTCGATTCAGGACCACTAGATCTGACGAAAAACAATATGATTACTTAGATACACAGAAACATTGATATAAGATTGTAAATATAACTTGTACACTTGAGGAAAAATAAGGGCAACGAATTTCGCTACCTCTGACGCGTTCTAAAACTACGAGTATTTCTGTGAGATTCTCTATCTGAACATTGTTGTCTGGACCACAAAACGATATTTTTTCGTTAGGAATTGATTTTATCGACGGGTCATGAAGTCACACTAAAATGCTTAATTGGTTTGTGACGCAAGCCCGCGGTTCAGCTCGGCCAACACTCAGTGAGTGAGAACTGTACATAATCTCACTCCTTGTCAGTCCCGGCACCGGCAAATGCCGGAAAGTAAGAGCTTTTCTAAATGTAAATGCATTGAAAAAAAATTATTTCAATATAGAATATACAAAAGTATGTACTAATTATCATAGCTTATTTCTACTGTATGAATGTAATAATTGTAATGTAAGTACGAAGAATTAATCAAAGTATATTAATATTTAAAGTATAAAGATATAGGCTTCCGTTTCCGGTACCGACTGGTAAAGATCGCGTTTGTGTTGTGTGCTATCGTTTTTGGTTTTGGCGGCGTACTTGGAGGTATGATGGTGGTAAAAGGTGGTAAGGAAGGTGAGTGTAGTGAAGGGGTTGTGTGGTAGTGTGGGGGGCTGTTTTGTGAGGTTGAGAGGGTTAGGAGGAGGGTTGAATGTGCTCATTTGGAGGTTAGTTGTCGAGGACGGGAAAAGTGAAAGGGAAGATAGGGGACAATACCTGTATATCGGTAATGTAGGCCAGCATGTCTGTGATGAGGAGCCTAGTGGGGTCCGGCAGAGGGGTAGAAGAAGGAGAGTGGGTAAAAGAAGTGAACGAGAACGTTATCTTAGAAAATGTGAAAATAAAAGCAAGATTGAGAGAGCTAGAAAGGAAAATAGAAGTAGAAGAGAAGACGAAAAGAAGTAGAAATATAGTGATTAGAGAAATGAAAGTGGATAGTGAATCAGGAAGAGAAGGAGTGGAAAAGCTGATGAAGGAAATGGGGATGAAAGTGCACGTGAAAGAGGTAAATGGAGTGGGGAGGAAGGATGAAGGTTAATCCCGCATGTATATAGTGAAAGTGAGAAGTGAGGAAGAAAAAGTTAATATTCTGAGAAAGAAGAAAGCTTTGAAGAGAAGGGAAGAAAAGATAGAGGACGATATGACGTGGAATGAAAGGAGAAGAAAGTGGATGATGAAACAGAGAGCATGGTGTAAAAGAGTGAAAGGACACACGGTATGAATAGGGAAAGACGGGATGTGGATAAATGGGAATGTGTGAATATGGGATGATGAAAAAGAAAAATTAAGTGAAGTGAGTAGGGAGGGTCTATGGTGACGAGGGAAAGAACGGAGCCTTGGGACAGAAGGAAGGAGGTAATGAAAATAGTGGAGGGTGAAAGGAAAGAAGGAGGAAAAGATGGAGCGATGGTTCTTCCACAAAAATAGGGGGGGTGGGGT
>JAUMHM010133882.1:0-18523 GCA_032362435.1 Melikaiella ostensackeni
GGTAACTTGTAGAGTTCATAACTTGTACTTCAATGATCAGACATTCTGTATACACCAAACAGACAAGACCTGACCGTGCGCCATCAGGCAATTGTAATTTCAACACGCTCATTCTCCAAGTTTCTCTTTTGATGTAATAAGTTTGTGTATAGTATAGTGATAATAATAAACTTCAAAAATACAAAACTCCCTCAAGTTATTACATCACAAACTAAACACTAAGAATTACAAAAAACGAAGAACTTCTTCAAACTTGAAAACCAAAAATTTTTTTTCTGAGATTTACGTTATCAATAGGAAAGGTTCAACGCAAGTCGTTTCATACCTATATAGCAATAATTCCATAAAAACATTTTTTACCCTCCCCAAGTGACTTCGCAATTTTGAAAACTCGAAAAAAGTCGATTTTTTTGCTATTTCCATAGAGTTACGGTAAGTTTCTCGACTATTCGGCCATATAATATATGATATACGTTAATGCGAATGTAATTGCAATATGTTGCAACAATAATATATAAGGGATGTTGACATTAAAATGATTTTTATTGACTTCGAATTAAAAGAAAATGTTTAAAAGTGATAAATTGCTCTTTATTTGACAATAAAATTAATTTTCAGAATATAAATTCTCATAAAAAATAGAGCAAAGCAAGTATATTTGTACCTACATAGCGAATTACCCATATTTTCATTAAATTGAAGTTAAATAATTTATATAATTAAAAAATAAAAGAAACTAATAAAACAGATAAGTATAGACCTTTAGAGAAAGAGCCTCGATTTTTGAAACAGCGCCGGGGAGATCTTTTTATTTCAACCCCATTTTTCAATCACATCGAACATTGTAACATAAAGATTCACGATCATTAAGATAATGTTTAACTAGTGTGGTATGCTGGTCTTAAGCCGACTCCAATGAAATGGAAAATCAAAGACTAAAGAGGAGAGGATGAGGGCTTGCACATGAGCGCCTTAGAGTAGTGACTGGCACGCCATTGACCAGGTCAGGGTATCCTGTGCTGACTGCTCTCTGACCTAGTCTTATGTCAGGTACATGAGGGTCTGGGCAGACCGACCATTCTATCAGGAGTTCTCTGTTGAAAAATGGAAAAAAATTCAAATTTGAAAATTCTTAATTCTGCAGTCAGCGGTCCGAAATTTATTCATTCGGAATCTACGAATTTTTGCAATTCAAACAACTTGCAATTTCACTACAAAGGTTGACAATGTGAGAACTAATAAATATTGAAATGAATATTGAGTTAAAGTTTTTTAAATTACACTCTTCTAAATTTCGAACTTTCATAGACCAACAATATCTCATTGCAATCAAAAAAATTCACAGATTTGAAATATATTATTTTGAAATCGCTAGTTCCAAAATTAAGAAAATTTTTATTTCCTCGTTCAGACCTGCTTATCAACAATAAACTCCAAGCCCACCCAAACAGAGTTCCGTAAATAGACCGAAAAGTAGTTGAAAAAAATGAGCTCGGTCCGCTCTGACCATACCTGAAGAATGAGAAAAAAGTTTGCCGAACACTGCAAGAGAGGTTACATGGGAGGATGCTTGGGTAGGAGGCCCTAAAATGTTACAGATGAGGACCTAAATGCTCGGGCGGTAGAGGATATGGAGAGTATGGTATGAGAGAATTCCAGACACAGCGGTGGTTTATGAAAGGTGAAACATCATTTCCAATCAGGAAAAGTGGTATCTGAGTGTAGAGGAAAAAAGGTGGTATCTGGGAATACCACTGTTAATGGTGGTATTTGAGGATACTAGTCTAAGAGGTACGCTCAGGAGGCATTGACAGGAGGCGCTGAAGGGCCTCCTCAGAATTTCTGACACAGCGGCGGCGGATAATAGATTCAAATAGTGAGTCTACAATTGTATACTCGGTAAATTTTGATACAAATGATTTGTTTAGAATTTTTAAATAAGCCTATTGTTTTTATCAGAATGCAACGATCAGAATTGTGGAGAATGTTTAAAAAATCAAAATGAGCTATTGTATGTTGAGAATGATTAAAACTTAAGATATGTCATAATAATTTACAGTTATTGCTGGGCAATATAAGGGTAGAGGCAAATGAACTATGCAGGAATACTTTAATCACAAGTGTTATAGAAGAAAGTGTTAAAAACGATCTTTCGACTGAATATTTAAGTACCTTTCCATACGTATCTCCAATTGTAATTTTGCTATTGTATCTATATTTATTCTTAAAATACATATGGATACGTCCATAATAATGTATTATGGTCAAGGTGCGTATTTTTCTATCGATTTTCATGAAAAAAATCATATGAATTCGAGAAAGCAAACGAAGAATATTTGCTCAAACAAAAATTTTCTTTTACTGCACAGTTTTTTCTGAAAAAATGCTTAAAGTTTACATTGAGTATATGGTATGGAGTGGTTTTTATTCAATTGCACAACTTCCACTTTCTGAATCTACATGAAATTTTTTTCACCTGTAGAATAAGCGTCAGTTAGTAAGTAGCATTTTTGAACACAAAATTTTACAGCACAGTAATTATAAAAAATTGATTAACAAAAGTGTAGTTCTACCAAATGCGCACACATGGCAACGATGTAAATTCTAGTAACCCGATGTGTGCGCACTGCGTGCATTACGGGATCGCGAGCAGACATACTAATACTGACTTTGACTGAATTAGGTTAGGTTTCTAGGAATATTTCCTAGAGGCTCTAATTGAAACTTTCTCTCTCGGACAAAAAGAGATAGAACGCACCACAGCGTTGCCACAATTCAAAAAATCTGGGATATCTTGAACTTAGCAGCTAACGTTTTGGTTTGCGCCGAAGTTCAGCGTGATCATAATACTTTAACGGCGCTTTAGTCTATGTCTATGTCTTTACGTATCAAATTGAAGAATTTATAATTTATCTATTTAATTATTATCATTCAAGATTCAAGACGACTTCTCGCAATGATTTTTCGTCTGTTCAAAAATTTGTTGAAAATTTAAATTCTCGAAAAATGTATTTGATGTAGGAAATTTATACTCAAATCTTATAAGAGAAAAATTAGAAACGTCTCGCCTTCGTCTCATCAGGGTTCATTTGCGCTTGATACAAGAAATACTATATTCCCTTTTCACATCCGGAATCTCAATTTTTATCATATCAACTCAGCAGAAAATTTCCAGAACATTCTGCGAAGTTAAATAGTACCAATACATTTAAAGGAAACAATTTAATGAGTAATATTGCGGCGGAAATTTTTCTCAAGGTTCGAATTGATGAAGGTTCTTGAACGTCTGTTTTCTTTCAACTTCTGATGAATAATTATTGCAGGAGTGTCAGCCAGCGTATATGTCTAAATTAACATCCTTGCACGGTTTGCTCACTGATCACGCATTATTTTATTGCACATACGTGTCGTATTTGAAAAAAATTACTAAATGTCCGTAGTCTTGCTTTTGGTATCATTCATGAATCTTATTGCCCCTACATTACGATAAAATTTCTTAATTAAATAACCGAGACGCATGCAATGTAGGGTGTAGGCAAACGAAGTTTCTGGAATCATCGAAAATATTTTTCGAATATCATCGAATTTCGGTGAACCTAGGTAGATACGGCCGTATGCAAAATGTACATATTTTTTATTTTTGCAAATTCAACAGTTTTGAATAGATAATAATATGAAATTCAAACCTTGTTAATTTTTCACAAACAAGGTCTTTTTGAAAATTGCAAAGAAATACTCTTTTATAGCATTTTAGTTGCTAAACTTTTTTTTAAAGTTCAAAATTTCTTACAAGGAACTTATATTGTTTTGATTAGGTGACCGCACTCTCATTTTTTTCAATCTGAACAAAATTTCTATTCAGCGCTAAGGGCATTTGAAAATTCATAAAAACACCTAAGAATCAATGAAATTAATAAATACAACTTTTCTTTATGTTCGTAATAAATAATAATATGAAGTTTAAATCTTAACCAATTTTTTTCGAATACGGATTTTTCAATATTGTAAAGAAATATTCTTTCACAGTTTGTTATTCGTTGAACTTTTTTTTAAAGTTCAAAATTTCTTAGAAGGAACTTATATATAATTTTGATTACAGGTCCGCACTATAATTTTTTTTAATCTAAACAGAATTTCTTGTTAGCGCTAAGGGCATTTGAAAATGATCAAAACACCCGATAATTAATAAAATTAATAAATACAACTTTCATTCATGTCAAACAAAACCATGGGGTATGGTTTTTAAGACTGGCAATAAACTGCATATTGAAGCATTTTTTTGAAGATCAATCCTTTTTTTTTCTCTGATTTCAAAATAGTCATCATATTCGGGCAAAGAATACCGGACGTTCGAATATGTCTAATTGGGCTCAAATCAAGTGATGTTAAGAAAAAAAAAGAAAAATCGATTTTTCTGCAAAATGCGTCTAGCTATATTTTGCTTTATGGTCCCAAAATAGTTGTAATGCATACCAGAAACAAAAAAAAAGGAATGCTAGCAGCTTTGGGTTGAGCTCAATCGGGGCTAACATTGAGGATGTTTTTCCTTCTTTTAAACCTAAAGATGAAATTCCCTAACTACTTTTTTTCTTTTTTTTTATATCTGAGTCTACGAATTACCTTTCCATGGGGACGAAATTCGTGAAACTATGTGATTTTTTTTTTCTTACCGAGTTCATATTTTCGTTATTGGCAAAAAATTACTTCATTTAACGAATTTCATCCCAGTTTTGACAGCCGTTGTATATTTTTTCATATTCCCTGACTTCTACCGAAATTTCCTTACTTTTTTCAGACTTATACAGATTTTTCAAATTCCCTGACTTTTCCCAGTGTTCCCGGTCACTTGCAACCCTATTTAAAAAACAAATTTTTTCTGTTCATTTTCAAAAAATATGTTCTTGAAACAATTTCAAAAAAAAAATTGAATTTAATTTAGTTATTTGCTATCAAGATATGAACAGACAAAAATTTTTCCATGATTTTCGCATCTGGAATAACATTTACAAGATTTGAAAATTTCCAAAATTTCTTCAAGTCGATGAAGCATGGGTTAATATTGAGACACAGATTTCATGAAAAAAAAAGAAAGATGGAGGGTAAGACTTCTATATTTTTAATTTCGATTTTTGGATACGCCCTAGTACAATGGAAATTTTCAAGACTTATGGTGGGCATATATCTGTCCGTAATACATGAATTTTTTCATGGTTTTGCCGACGTTTTGGTGGTAAGAATTCCACCTTAAGCTGAAATTCCCCTAAAAGAGAGCTTCCAGAAATGAGAAAATTGAACGTATTTAACGGATGCTCCCTCATCTAAGACGTAAACTTCTTTCTGTTCTGAGTTTTGTCATTTTGAGATGGGAATATTTTTCATCACGAAAAAAATATAAGAAGCTAATATATTGATTTAATTTTTAATAATTAAAAACTTAAGAAGAATATTATGTTTGAAATTTTTAAAATTTAAGTTGAAACATAATTAGTTCTTTCAACCAAGGTTATACGATAAGAGATTGATAAGAGATAACGAAGAATGTATCGTATGATCCGGGTTAGTAAATCACGATTATTTATGATGCAGCCGTTCAAATATTACCAAACGCACTTCAGGCGGGTGGGGTCGACAAGTGTTGCTATGTATCACATGGGAGAGGGGCTTGTCGAAAGTTGACGTTACGTAACGCTCCTATCATAATTTTAAGATCTATATTATTTTTAAAAACTATATTTTTTCAGCATTTCGTATATAAAGTTGGTTCCAAAATAAAAAATTCTGGAATTCGAAATCGTTACTACACGAAAAAGTAGCGTTTTGGGATCCTGAAAAAGTACAATTAATTTGGGATCGATAGATACGCAGCTTGGTTACCAGCGCTCAAAAAAAATATTCCAAAAATTTCTGTTTGCATAGTTTTTTAATTGAACCGCTCTCGATCAAAAAGGGGTGCGCGTGGATTCAGCCTGAGAAGTGTTATCCTAAAAGTCAATTTTGAAAATAGTACGAATTTCAATTTTAAGGACTGGAACTTGCAGAGAATTTCAAGACACATTTTTTTTGAAAAATTTGTAGGTTTTGCAGTTTTTGAAGTAATTGGTAAAAAGTAGCTCTTTCGAATACAAAAAATTTCAATCTTTTTTCACTTCGAATGGCGCTAACTTAGCCAATTTTTCGAAATTTTTTGATCTTGTTAATACTAAAATACGTGTTAAGGTCTTCTTAAGCTATTCAAGAACGAAAATCGTAAATATTTTAATAAAAAAAATGTTGTTAATTTTTTGTTACTTTGCAAAAATAATGAATGTCACCCTTCAAGCGCTTCGTTTATCGAGCGAATTTTGAGCAACGGCAATCTTCCAGTGAAAATCTTGTTGACTAAGGTTCAAAGAAGTTTCCTAAAAAAATTGAGCTCAATTGGATGAATGGTCAAGAAATTATAAATTCTCTAAATTGCAGGCTGCAATCTTAACGCTGCCCAATGCACGTGCCTCCTCGGCTACGAATGTGTTGCAGCGAATGATATGAAGGTGAAGTCGGATACCAAAATAATACTCCAGATATTATCATTAAAATAATCTATTCATCAGACATTTTGAACAATAAATTATTAAAATAATGTACGAGCATAATTTTTACATATTCAGCTTCAGTTTCATTTCGTTCTAATCTTTTTAATTTTTGCGAATATGTGCCAATATTCCTATCGCACTGGCGATAGGAATGTTCTCGAATTTGAAACACATATTTTATTCCACTTTGCAAATAAATTGTCAATGAAACAAAAAAACAGAACACTGTTTAATTTCTATTTTGTCCGGGAAATGAATCTGAAAATCTGCTGTCCACAAGAAAAACGTAGTAAGCGACATTTTTGTCAAAGTTGAGTTATGATACGAGTATAAGCCCGATTTTGAAGATCTTTCTGTATTATTTCGTACAAAAAATGCAGGTTCAAGTGGATAATTTTTTGAGAAAATGTATTTTTCAATTTCGAAAAACCTAGAAAGTATCAGGATGAGTTTTAAAATACATCTCATAAATATAGTGAGCAGACACTACTCGTTTAAAATAGAGTACGTCCATGGACTTGCTATGCTTTATAATTTTATTTCGTTCTTACTAGGTATATTCTTTGCATTCCTATAAATTTTTTGGAATTGCTAGGCTTAAGTTCAAAATTATTCAGGATTTGATAGGTTTTCCATTAAATTATGGTTACTTGAGTTTGAATGGTTGGTAACAATTTATTTTCACTATCAGTGACATCTTCGTGGTGAATGTTGACATGTTTTATACCACCTGGATGAATTTTCCCAAAATATTTAAAAACAATAAATTTTTTTGCAATGTATCAATTATTCTACAGTCATTAAATCTATGGGAAAAGGAAGTCAGCATTTTCATATTACGGCAAATAATTCACTACAATACTTTGAGTTTACAGTATGAATATACTATAATATTATGATTGGGTTACGCAGAGTCACGCAGGAAATGGGAAATAAATAAGAATCGGGTTTAATATACATACGAAGACTATTCATAAGAAATTAATAAGGAAAAAAGTTAAAAAAATAAGGTTATTGCATTATAAAATCATAAGAAATATACCTGTACATTTTATTTTTCTGTACCATGCATCGTTTGCGTTAAAAATTTCACATTAAAATCACTTTCCTGGATGTGAAAATTCCTTTATTTAGCTTACTAGAAACTTATTACTCATACGATATCTTCCTTATATTAACAAAAATTGAACGAAAAATATTTGTATAAGGATGGTATTAATAAAGTATTTCAAAATTAAAGCAACACGTATCATGAAAATTCGTACGCAACATGAAGATCTGTTTGAAATTTCATTTCATTATTGAGATATTCTATGCCAAATTAATAAGCTTCTCCAGATGCGCTGATTAGGCTCAAAATTTTTGTTTTATTTTTCCACTGAATAAAAGACATTATGCCGAGTAAATGAAACTAGGAGTGTTTTTTTGTGGTACGTAACTATCAATTTTGACATTTTTTAACGTTGTCTTTTATTTTTTTACTTTTTAGAATTTTTGTGTTTGTTCGAATACCTCCAAATATTAGTAAAAGAAATGAACAAATGGGTATAGGATTTTACGCTTTTCTAAAAATGTGTATAAACTTTTACAGAAAGGAGATCTTTCTTTTAAAGGCTTTTGAGCTTATTCTGATAAACTCTTAATGCTTGAATTTATTTATTATTTATTTTTCATTCTTAATGCTACACAAAATTCAAATCTGACATTTCGAGTAACACTCCTGCTTAAAATAAGCAGGAGTGTTACCCTGCATTGAGTTTTGAGATTTTTTAAATTCCAAGGAGACAGTTCTCGAATTTAAGATTTGTTATAAAAAATGTACAATGCAATTTTAATTTGAAAGATATTTCTACTATGAATTTTCATACAATCTTAATACTTTCCCAAAATATTCGCTCATTTGAAAGTCTTAAAGGAAGACTGGATATTTTTAAAAATTAAGGGCATTCACTGGAGTGTTACGTGATTAATAACATGGTATTTTATTTGACGATTTCATAATTTGGAGAATGTAAATATTGTGCTGGAATTTTGGGAAATGGCTTCAAATATATAAAGGCACGTCTGACTGATCCATTCGCGTTCTCATTCTGCTTAAATAGTGCAATTTCAATAATCTTCAATTCGTAATGTAACTGAGAAGAGCGCTTTAGTGCCCTGGTTAAAATCGAATTGAGAGCATCGAATTATTTAAAAAGAAATAAAAACTCAAATGGTCCTGACATGTCATGTCCTGACATGACATGAAATGTGCCCTCATATATTTTGAATCATTTCTCAAAATTCAGCGCAATATTTGCATGTTTTAAATTATAAAACCACCGAATATCATACCGTGTACAATTGGTCACGTGACACTCCAGTGCAGGCCCTTAAATTTTGAAATGTCCAATCGTCCCGAGTTATTTGTGAATAAGCGAATTTTACTGAAAAGTAATTTAAAAATACGAAAATTTATAGCAGAGCTATCTTTAAAATTAAAATTTTATGGTCCATTTTTCAGAACAAATCTTAAATTTGAGAACTGATTTCTCAGAATTTGAAAAATATCAAAGCTCAATGCAGATTAACACTCCTCCTCATTTTAAGAAGTGTTACTTGACATGGGCAGTGTTAAATCAAAATAGGAAGTGTTAGATCTAAATTTTGTGTTGTATTAGGACTAAGATAAATAATAGATAAATTCAAGCATTAATAATTTTTCAACATAAACTCTGTCTCAAAGAAGAGAAGAATCTAATTTGGAGAAAATATATGCGTTTTTAAAAAAAAATTTTCATATCTATGAAAATGTTTATTCCTATAATACTTTACGACGTCTTTCAACCATGCTATCTTAGGAAACAACAACTGAGGCTTCGGATTGAAGTAGCGGTTATAATTTTCTGGTGTTCAGAGTAGAGGGAAGGAGACTGAGTGTTGCTTAAACACGAAAAAGTCATAAGTCATGGGACCGCCCAGTCTGAGAGCAAGAAAGTTATAACCAGTTCTTTGATCCGGAGTCTGAATTTTCTGAATTTTATATAAAACTTCGAAACAATTTATTTTACAAAATAAAATTATAATTATTTTGCTTTATATACTTTTTTAAAGAATAGCCTTTGATCTGTAAATCTGATAACTTTTGTAATTTGGGATAAGTCATATCTTTTACTTGTTGGAAGGACAACTAAAAAAAGTTTGAGCAAATCGAGTAATAGACATGTAGAGGAGCTGTTCGATTTGATGTGATTATTTGAATACCTCTAATAAGAATTACGTTTTTTCTGGTAATATTCTTATAGAAGATCCTTATATACAAACCAGGCTAATGTCGGATTCTAATGACGTAGATGAAACTGTCACCGTTCGGCATTGCCAAAAGAGTCACGACCACCTGAAATTGTTTGGAAAGATGCCAATTTCATAAAACTCGATTGTGACGAACTAAAAGACGCAAATGGAGATAATTCACAGTATATGAATAAAGATATTACCAATCAAAGCATGGATTCTGCATTTTGGAAAGGATCGTTGATGCCTAAAATTGACTGATCAGAATGTATCATTGAATCACGAAAATATTGACCCGAAAAAAAATAGCGATACATCAGCTGCAGAGGAGCCGAAGTAACAATCTTGGCCCAGAAGAAAAGGAGACCGATTTCCTGATAAATATAAACTGCTTCCACTGTGTAAGGAAAACTGCAGAAACAATTGCAGGAACAATATACTCCAGAAAACAGGAAAATACTTCTTAAAGATTTTTGGATGAATAGCTTCGAAAAAAGTCGTATATGTTTTCAAGGGCACATCAAAAAATAAGGCGTAAAGAAGAGTTAGGTTCAGGCTGATGAAGATGAGAAGCCATTTAAAAACAATCAATCATTGGAATACTCATTACCGAATGATGACGGATTTCCTGTTGAAGTGTGTAAAACCAAGTTTTTACATACATTGGGCTTGAAGACGGATGGCATGGTCACGACATATTCGAGAAGCAAAGAGAGAAATGCTGGAATACCAGATACGTTTGATAAAAGAGGTCGTCAGAGCAAATTAAGAAGTATTGATAATAATGGACACATCAAAGAGCATATAAACTATGACAATCCATGTATCACACTATTGAACTGAGAATGCGCCTTTAAGAATATACTTGACCCCTGGCTTGAATGTTGCAGCCATACAAAAAAACTATAATGATCTATCATATAATGACTATAATGAACCTGCAAGAGCAAGTTTGTCATGAAACGTACAGACGTGCTTTTGAGAAGGAAAACATCGAATTTTGGCAACAGGCAGAAGACGAATGTCCAGTATGTATGAAGCATGAGGAACACGTGTGTCCAAAGCGCAAAAATGTCGTTTCGGAATGCAATAACTGTGAACAGTTTGAAATACATCATGAATATTACAGAGAAGCAGATACTAGGGACAATTCTACGAACTGGGACAAAAACACACAAATTTAAGCCATCGATATGGAAAGAGTTCTCATTCTTTATGAAATGACAGTCAAAAATAGCTTCTTTATTAGACGCTTAGTAGTTTTTAACGAGACTTTTGCATCGTTAAAAAGCAAAGGCCCGAATATCTGCGTTGGGTGGCACGAAGCCAACCAAGACCGAATGACAAAAGATGTGACTGCTTTTTCCTTGAAAATTATCAGTACCTCAGAAGATGCATCATCTCAACAGTTCATCTTCTGAACTGATGAATGCAGCACGCAAAACAAAAACTGGCTTCTACACAGCACAACTATTCAGATTGTCAATGCAGATTGGGGCCCGAAATCTGTTATAATTAAGTATCTTAAATTCTGTGTATCATATATGAAAGCCGATAGCGTGCATGGACAAATCGGGAAAGCTCAGAAAGACACATCGAAGATATTGACATTTGATGATTTTCTTTGCTTTCTGCGCAAAGTTAGTAGGTTAATAGAAGTTGTTGAAATAAAAATTGAAGATTTCAGGCAGTTTAAACATGAGTGTAAAAAACGACAAAGTAATCAGAATTATGAGAACAACAAAAACAGAGGTAGCAACAAGAACAAAGAAAACAACAAAAGCTAAGAGAACAAGGAGGACAAAGTGAACACTACGAACTGCATACCACTATTGGCTGAAACAAAACTAATACAATTTCGCAAAGGTTCTCAAAGTCTCTTCTATTAGACGTCATTTAGAGGTGATCATCAAGAAGCTGATATTTTAATGACAAAAATCGATGAGAAACCTCTATCTCCATACTGCACAATACCACGTGGTATTAATTCCAGCAAGAAGGATCAAATCCTTCGTAAATTACTGCCACAGATGGAAGCTTGCAAAAGACCTGTTTGGGAAAAATTACCAGCCTGCTCCGAAGCAAAAGACCTCAACACCTCTGGCGAATAATTTAATTTTAAGTTATTTTGTATTCTTATTTTGAGCTACTAGTGTTTATCTCTCATATTTCATTATTTGAGTTAGTTATTATTTTTAAAGCATGAACTGCTAGTGACATATTTGGTACCAAATGTGGCCATAATATCTTAGGATGGTATGTGAACCAGATTAAAGAGCCTTAAGTTCATTAATCAAGCTTGAGCTAACAAACTGTATTGATGCGGGCTATAATTTGTTTTTATGTATTGTACGTATATTTTTTATAATGTAATTTATATACTTTAGGAGTAGAATACTATACTTAATGAATTTCTCTACCGATGTTTTCAATCTACCCTTCATTGATTTTTATAGAATACAATACTTGCCATTTTCTGAAAGAATATTTATTCATGAAAATTAATATGTACCACAGCGAAAAAGTATTATATAACTAAACGCAATAGAGTACACGTATTCGGGTAACACCTTCGAATTTGAGATAAGAACGAGATTCACTCGAAAATTGTATGGTTTATGAGATCAAGATGTAACTGGACACTCATATTTCGGTATTTAACATTATTTGTCAATTTTGTATTATTCAATTTATTTACTCGGAATTTTAACTTTTTTTCTCTAAAATTTGGTATGAAGCTAAATATTTTATGAAATCTGCTATCCTAAGGTATCAAGCTAACGAATTTGTTTGACAAATTTAAAAATTCTGTGATTTCAATAGATAATGTCATTGGCTGAACTGAAATTCATCAATTTTTGTTGAAAAAAACCATCCATTTTTAAATTGCAAGTTGGATCTAGTATGATTAGAAAAAAAGATTATTTATCTATTTAATCACTAGATGAATATAATCACCCTACTTTTTTAATTGCATTCGTTTCGATAGGATCGTTGCATTTTAGCTTTCCACTGAGAAGCAAATTTTGTTTATTAAACTTCCCGAGATCCTAAAAGATTTCAGATACTTTCTCTTGTTGGAGACTTGAAAATTTTTCGTAACATTTTTCTTCACAGCAGGATTCAATAGGATTGAAAGATTTCTCTGGGATTATAATATTTTTTACACCACCTTTTTTAGTTTTATGCTTTGCCAAGTATTTTTCTCCCTAAAATATAAAAAATAATGCTATCAACTACTTCATTAAGGAATAAAAATATTTGCTTTGGGCTATCCATAAATGATTCAATAAAAGAATCATTCAAGAAATCAAGAATAAAAGATAATTCTAAAATATCAAATTTATGATAAAAGGTTACTTGGAATTTTTACTAATGGTTTCCAATCGTACCTGATTTCTGGAACATTTTTGCCTATTTTCAATCCATAACTCTTAATGCCTATTTCTTGTTGTACTTCGATTTATTTTGAGATTATTTCTTAAATAAATAGGGTATTAACTAAAGTAAACCTATCTCAATAATAATACCTTTTAGCTATTCTGAAGAACAGTCCCTTCACTGGTTCCTTACTTTATTCATAGTATATTTTATGAGAGAACTACAAACGATTGCTGTTATTTGTTATGGTGTGCGACTTGACCTTCAGATCGTCCGCTGCAACACGTTCGTAGCCGAGGAGGCACATGCATAGGGCAGCGTCAAGATTGCCGCTTGCAATTTAAAACTTTTATAATTTTTTAACCGTCGATTCGATTCAGCTAAAACTTCCCAGAAAACTTCTTTAAACCTTAGTCAACAACTTTCTCACTGGAAGTTTGCCGTTGCTCAAAATTCACTCGTTAACACGAAGCGCTTGAAGGTTAAAATTCATGATTTTTGCAAAGTCTAAAAAAAAATGAATGACTTTTTTGTTTATTAAAATATTTACGTTTTTCATTTCAAATAGTTTCGGAAGACTTGAACGCGTAATTATGTATTAATAAAATTATAAAATTCTGAAAATTGGTTAAGTTAGCGCGAGTTGAAGTGGAAAAAGGTTTAAATCTTTTGTTTTCGAAGAATGTAATTTTTACCAATTACTTCGAAAACTACAAAACCTAGAAATTTTTGCACGAGGGAAAAATATGCGCCTTGAAATTCTCGACAAGTATCAGTTCTTAAAATTAAAACGATTTTTAAAATTGACTTTCAGGAAAATACTTCTCGAACTAATTCCACGCGTATTCCCTTTTGTTCGGGAGCGGGTCAATTTTCTTGAGATTCAATTTTTTTACGTTTCTGGAGGTAAAAAAAGTCTTCCCAATTTTTCGCGGATTTTGACAAACCAGTTTCCAAAAGATAATTCCTATTTAATTCACCCCTGTTTTCGGATAAAATTCTTAACACCTATGTAAATATGAGAAGAATTTTTTCGTGTACTTGAGAACTTTTCTGTGAGAAAATTTTTTTAAACATTTTTTTCGAGCGCGGGCAACCAAGTTGCATATCTTCAGATTGTAAATTAATTAAACTATTCGAGGATCCCAATAAGCTACTTTTTGTCGTAGTGGCGATTTTGAATTCAAGAATGTTTTATTTCCGACGACGTGTATCTAACCGATTTAAGAAAAAAAATTTCTGACAAAGTTATGAGTACTTGAATTAAAAAAATTGAAATCGCGGATTATCAGAAAATGGCCAAAATTTTCATGAAAAATGTTATATTTTAAAAGCTAATACAGGTGTTTACCTCTTTCTGCTTGATTCTGATAGTATTTATTGTCCTCTTTCCAAGTCCATTTGAAAATTTCTAAAAAGTTCTAAATTTTCAAAATGTCAGCGGTCTTTTCAAGAATATTTAAAGTCGATATACTCAAAAACCCCACCGCTTTTCCTCTCTAGATTTTTCTTAGATTTCTGCTAATGTAAAGAGTATATTCTGTGCGAGTCTGCCCTGTGCCCGTGCCGTGGAGAGAAGAGAGAATTTTGTTTAAAGTGAAAGATGAAAATTCACGTTATTTGTTGGAGTGACACAAGATGCGAGAAAAGTCATGGAAACAAAATTGTTTCTCTGAAAACGGTCCATATAAATGTCTTTTGGCACATTTTTCTATCTCGCGTTATTTTCGAGACTTTTGCAAAAATATATATAAAATCCTTTAAAACTCAATTGTTCTCAAAAATATAATTTTATAGTGTTATACTTACGAAAGAGAATATAATTAAAGAGTTTCAACAACTTTTAAATGAAACTTTTTCCTTTGAAGTCGGTATTTTCAAAATAATCGATACTCACCATATTGTTTAACTTACTTCAGTATTATTCCATCAACACGTTGTCAAAACTGTTGAATTACGTTTTTATATATTTCCGCGAAAGTCTCGGAAGTAACGCGAGATAGGAAATGACACATTTTTCTAGAACTCTTTGAGAGAAACATTTTTTTTTACTTTTTTCGCATCTTGTGTCGTTTTAGCAAAAAACTCTCTTCAAGGCACGGGCACAGAGAAGTTTATCATGAAATATACTCTTTACATTAGTACGAACCAAAACAAAAAAATTGTATATAGCTCTGAAAATATCAAATTTTTAACAAAAATTTCGACCCTTATTTGAAAATCCGCGTTTTCAATTTAAAAAATTCAAGCACTCATAACCTTTCCAACAAAATTTTTCGTTAAATCGGTAAAATACGTATCGTCTTATTCTTTTCGAAAGGCAACATATTTAACTGGCAAATAATTATGTGACTTGGGCATGGACTGCCTACACGATCTATAATGAATTTTGTCAGGAAAACATTGTAATGATCATTTTTTTAGTTGGAAATTTTCTTCAAGGACATCCGTCTTTTTAAAACTTTCGACAAATAATTATTTCAGGATTCTCAGCCAACTTTTATTCACTGCAGAAAAAAAACCGCTGAAAAGTAGTTTGTGGGCGCGTTCATTATATTGTGCTTCCTCATACATGATTGTTTTGTTATGAAGAAATAATTCTCTGACATGAAACGGGCTGGTGTATTTTCTTTGATCATGATAAAAAGATGCTGTGATAAGAGTATTTTGGATTTAAAAGGAGTCTGAGGGGATGGAAAAGGTGAATCCGCCTGCGTTTTTTATTATTTACTGTTTATTTTCCACAGGCCATAAAAGGTTCTCATATAGTTCAGTATATTCATTTCATCAACGCAAAAAAATTTTATACCTAAAATATTGGTGCATTTTAAAAATTGAGAATTTTTCATTCTTTAATCGTTACACAAATTGACAAATCTTCATGCATCATTCGATTTGTCTCATCATAACGAATAAGTTTAGTAATTACAATATTGGTATATTCCCAAAATTAAGAAAGTTTTTCTCTTACAAACGTTAGAAAAATTTACAAATCTGTACATATCATAACTTTATTTGCTCATAGAGTGCTTCTAAACATATCAATCGATTCATGCTGACAAAAGAAACAAATTTGGTACTTATTACGTTGCTATATTCCTAATGTTTAAAAAAAAATCACTTATAAACGAAAAATTGAAAACTTCAAAAATTCTCAAGGATGAAAATTTTCGTATGGAGATATCTATAAACATTCTATTCAATTATATCAACTATATACCACCACGTCGTTGACAAAATTCGGGTTACAGAACCTGTATTACTGCCAATACCGTGATGAAAATTTAAAAAATTTCGAATAATGGGCATTATTTAGGACTACAAATCCTCCCAGTTTCATAACCCTAGCTCTACTTTTTTTCGAGTTATCATAAAAGGATACTGTTGACACACACACACACACACACACACACACACACACACACACACACACACACACACACACACACACACACACACACACATGCACGTGCGCGCGGATATTTTTCAAAACTCTTATTTTCGAGCTCTTGAGGTGGAATTATGTCAAGATATGTCAAAAAATGAAATTCGAAAATTTTCATCGTCACAAAGCTTTCTCTATAAGGAAGCAATAATATTTCATTTTGAACGAAAAAATGGTGAAAAACTTACTGAAAAGAATTAACCAGGATTGGTTCATTTCAAGCAATATAAACATTGAAAGAAATTCATTCGTTTTTCAGTTTTGCATTGATTATGACAGCGAACATAACTAATGTCAAAAATGAGTTTTTGAAGAAATGAGCTGAAACAAAATTGAAGCCCTAGTTTTTTCTTTGTGAGAAACAGAATGAAATAGTTTTTTCTTAGGATTAAAATAGGTCGTATAAAATTTCACATAATTGAATTAAGTATTAAAAAAATTATTCAGTATTACAAAATTAGGTATTTGCAATATGAGAAATTTTTCTCACAACATTTTTATTCCCAAATTGAAACGCAGTATATAAAAAATTGATACGCAGTTATGAAACATTGATAATTTGAGTCTGTCAGTGTGTCAACAATAAAGATCATTATATGCGGTATACTTAGTGACAACGCATTACTGTTTTGCTTGTCTAACACGTGTTTGAAAACATAGCGACTATGCGTCAGTTTCTTCATTTTTGTGTATTTATGATTAATTTTATAGCCGCTACGCTACTTTCAAATTGGTAAAGTATTCTAGAATGATCCATGCGATGGAAATTTTTTAGACTTAAGAAGCACTTAAATCACAATATACGTTTTTCTCCTTCCACTGGATAGTGGGTACTATATATGTCGGCCAGGATTCTCCTAAATATTCATTAGTTACAACGCAATCCCAGAACATATATCGGCGAGCATTCTTCAGAAAATTCATCAGTGGGAAAGCAGTCTCAGAACAATCAATTTCTTGTATTTGTAGAGACAATGAAGTTCGCTATTGCTGCTCTGCTTCTTACTTCGGCGGTGTTTATTCGTAAGTGTAATAACATTCATAAAAATAATACATGTTTATTTCAGTTTTTCTCAAAATATCGACCATGTTCAGAAATTCATACTACGGCATCAGTTCATGCAAACTTGGTAGACTTCTTTTCACGTTTCAAAATGTTTCCTTTTTTCATTATTGTTTTTTTTTCATACAGACTTATGTAATATTCACGATTATAAACACTTATTCCTCCATTTATTTTTCATTTCCAATATATCGATGTTGCTGCAGCCAAACTGTCTTTCAAATTGCTGAAAAAATTTACAATTATTTAGACGTATATGTATGTGAAGGATTTAGTAATCATAATTGTTGTTTCAGTATTTCTTCTTGCTTTTTATTACGTTACTCCACATTGAGCCTGGTCTAGAAATGATTATTAGTCCTTCTTTCAGAAAGCTGGAACCTTCGCAATTCATTAAATTTAGTTACAGAATGTAATTAATGAATGTATTTTACAGAATTATGTTCAACTTTACCGGTTACTAGTCCTTCACTTGGTCCAGAGGCTAAGGATCAAGCTCAAATTCAACCACCAGTTGAGCAGCCTAAACCATCAGGACAACCCACAAATGGTGGAAAACCAGAAGAAAATAAGAAAGCTGAACCTACGAAACCGATTTCCAAACCTCCAGCAGAGAAACCTCAAGATGTTTCTTCTCCAGTAGCCGGAGATAAAGTCCCACCAAAGGAAGCGCCTAAACCGTCAGCAGAACCTGAAAAAGGTGGAAAACCAGACAAATCCAAAAAACCTCAACCTAAGGAACCGGTGTCTAGTACTCCAGCAGAGAAACCTGAAAATGGAGAACAACCT
>JAUMHM010133908.1:0-18521 GCA_032362435.1 Melikaiella ostensackeni
AGAAGTGAACTGCAATGTTCACGAAACGTCGGCAAGATTCGTAGTTTTGCACACGATTGAAACCCGAAACACCTCTTCAAATATTGTAAAGCTAATTGAAATCTTTAAAAAGCTACTGAAGTTTCTCGAAATATCAAAAAATCGTTTCTAATATTGGAAAATTTGAAATTTCGTTCAATATTTTGAAATTTTCTGAAATCCGTTCAAATCTCATAAAATCCATTGAAGGCTTTGCAAATCTTTTGAAATTTTATGAAAATTCTTTAAATACCATTACGTCTATGAAAATCCAATTAAAAGCCCTTGACAGGCCTGAAATCCAGTAAATTCTTTTGAAATATTTCGAAATCTCTTAAAATCCTTTGTAATCCACGGAAGTCGTTCTTAATTCCTGGAAATCCCTAAAGAACCATCGAGATTCTTCGATATCTATTAAAATGCAGTCAAATATCTTGAAATCTGATTAAATTCCTCGAAGTCCCTTCAAATCGGATAAAATCCCTTGAAGAATTGAGCTTCTCTCTGAAATTGTACTAGGTAATTGCACCAAATTCTTGAAGTCTTGTGAAATCATTAGAAATCTGTAACACCTCTTTTAAAATTTTGAAATCGGTTGAAATATCCTTCAACTTTTGAAATCCCTTAAAATCTTTTCAAATCCCTTGAAATCTCTTAAAATCCTCTTAAGTATCTAGAAATCTTCCAAATCTTTTGAATCCCCTCAAAATCTGTTGAAATCTTGTCAACATTGCAAAAAATTGATATATTGTTAATACATTGCGTAAAAATATAAAATCTTACGTGAAAAGGGAAAGGGTCACAACAAACTTTAGAAAAGTGGGGAGGGGGTCTAAAATTTCAAAGGTGATCCTTACTTAGTCAATGGAGGACCCTCAAACTCTTATTCACATGTATTTAAAGTAAAAAAAAAACTAGAATAAAGAAAAAGTTAAGCAATTTAAATTTCTCAGAATAAGCGAATGAGGTTGTTTCATACGCTGGCATGGCCGGTATTAGGCTATGCGGCAGAGGTATGAGGATGGAAGAAGAGATTTATTAGATGGATATTAGGGGTAGACTGCAGAACTCTGGGTTATATGGTAAGACGAAGAGGCTCATGGGGATAAAATATGAAAAAGGGCGGGAAAAAGGGCGCGGTAATTCAAAGAGAAACTAAGGGTTGGACAGGAAGGGGAGTTAGCGAGAAAGTGTTACAAAGAGGTGGAAGAAGGAGGAAAGAGGGCCGTGGAGTTAACGCGATGGTAAGGAGAAAGGAGAGAGTTTTTTTGAGATCGAGGGATAAGAGAAGAAGAAAATATTGACTATGAGAAATTGTGAAAAAGATAAAGAGGAAACTAGGTAACAGATGGATTGTGGAGGAGAGGGAAACAAGGATACAATAAATGGTATAAGTTGATGAGAAGAGAAGAATTGTGGAAATATCTGAGAAGAGAATGGGGGGAAGAGAAGGACAAGAATAGCTAGATGGAGACTGAGAAATGGAGTAAAAGAAATAATGTATTGGTAGAAAAATAAGAAAAAAAAATGCAGAGTATGCAAATGGGTAGAGGAGACATCGGCGCATGTATGAGATAGTTGTATGGGAGGAAAGGAGGTAAGGAGATGATGATTTGTTCGCTTCGGCAAGTCAAACTTTTAAGAATCAGAATTAATGTGAGTCAAATTAGAAAATAAGTTAGAATTAGGGATGTAAGAAGGATGCTCTGAAGATATAAAGGAACGGAAGTTATATAAACCCTAAGGGTAAACATTATGAATAAAGAATAAAAAGAAGATTGAACGAGCTATGAAGTCCTTCTTGTGAGTGAAGCATCAACCGAAGTTGTTTCGCAGTATGCCGTAACGATATTTCCAAAGAGTATATAAAGTTCTCCAAAAATTTTGATTAAACTATATCCCGCGCATGATCCTCCATGTAATACTCTTTCGACCTCGTAGAAAGTCGCCAAGTTTTTTCATTCGGAAATTTATATCTCATCGGACCTATGACAATCTTGTACCAACGACGCTTACTCCAAACGTATACACGATAAAAGCAACTTCATGGAAAAAGATTCTCGGATATGAAGCGGAAGCTATCCAATTTTATCAGTGTGCTTCTCTTATTTTCTGTTACTCAATTCATTTGACTCCAAGCTATTATGGCTACTAGATAATTTTCCAATCGAAACTAAGCGAAAAAGGGTAGCGAACATATGTTTGTATGTTTACTATTCTCGCTTTTATCGACTCACTGCTCTTAAAAAAAAGAGAAAAGTATACCGCGTAGTATTAATTATTATTGAATTGTATAATGAAATAGCAAACTTTCTATCGACATTGATAATATATACAATAGGGCGTATCAGGAAAAAAAGTTTTTTAGTCGTAGTTCTAATAAGGATGAAAATGTCCTGTTGAGTTTCAAAAACCTTTTTTCGAAAATTTCATTAAAAACGACTTTCTTCTGCCTCCGAATGGTAGATTCAGTCAAACAGCACTAGAAGCATTCGGAGCTAGTGAATTGATACATGAACAGCAATAATTCCGACTTTAGTCCACAATAAAATTAATTTTTTTGTGCCTAAATGAAGTAAGAATGTTTTCTAGTATACCGAAACTTGAATGTGTATAGGAAGAAACTTAATTTTTGAAATTTTTATTTTGTATAAACGTCCTTGCGTCTCTTTCAGTGTTTTTTGATTATATCTACGATGCAGAGACAGAAGAAATTTTTTCAAATCAAATTTTATGTGAGTGTTTTTAAACCCCCCCAAAAAAAGTTTTTATTACTATTAGAACTACAAGTGGAAAAGTTTTTTGATGATGCGCCCTAGTATGCAAACGTATAACAAGATTTATATAAGTCTAATCTCAAATTGTACAACTTAATTATTTCAAGGAAGAAATAATTTGAGAGGCATTAAGTGACAAAAATTATTGTGATGGAATGAGATTGAATCCACGTTCGTTTACTTTCAACCGAGCTTCCAATATTGTTATTTGATTAACTTGTACAATATGTAAAATTCCATCGTATTTTATCCTCGCGATTTTCCAGACAAATAAATTTTTTTGTTAAAGTAGATGAATATCAGTCACATATCCAATGAATAATGAAATAAATCAAATATCGAGTAAACCACGCTTTCATAACATTTTCAGCTTTCAACGTAAACGCAAACACTTTATGATTGTTCAAACGATCACAGAATTCTTATAGCAAATGCATTGAACAGAAAACTTGTTCGATTGCGAAATTTTTATGATTTTGTAACTTCTTGCTGAAAACCAATTTCGTAGACAATAAAATGAAGTAGTTTGGTGGGTGCGTTCATTATATGGTGTATCTTTGATTGTAATTATTTTATGAGAACTGTGCTTCCTCATAGAGGATTGTTTCGTAATAAAGTAATAGTTTTTGGACAAAAATGAAGCTGATATATCTTCTATAATCATGACAAAAGACTGCTAAGATAAGCCTATTTTGGATTGTAAAAGGAGTCTGAGGGGATGAAAAGTGCCATTTTACTTGCGTTCTCTATGATTTATTATTTATTTCTTATTTCTTATTGCTTATTATTATTATTCATTGTCTCTTGTTTATTCTTGAATTCTTTATAGGCCATATAAGGTTTTTATATGGTTTTATAGATTGATTTCATCAATACCAATTAATTTTATACTTAAAATATTGGTGTATTTGAAGAATTGAGAAATTTTCATCCTTTAAACGTCAAACAAGTTGACCAATCTGTATGTATCATGGATTTGTTTTGTCATGCAGGCCTGTTGAATACATTATTTAATTTCCCTTATCATAACGAATGAATTCAGTGATTACAATATTGGCGTATTCCCAAAATTAAGAAAGTTTTCCTCTTACGTTAGAAAAATTTGCAATCTGTAAATATTAGAACTGCGTTTGGTCACAGAGTCATAATACTAATATTGAAAAAAATTTACTTATAAAAAAAAAATTAAAACATTCGAAAACTCTTAGAAGAAAAAAATTTTGTGTGGAGATAGCAATAAGAATTCTATTGAATTATATTAACAAAATACCACCCCGCATTTAAAGCAATTCAAGTTACAAAGCCTGGCATTACTGCCAATACCGTGATTGAAATTCTTGAAATTTGAATCTTTGAAATTCATTTTGCCCTTCTCACGATATTTAATGAATGAATTTCAAACTTTTTCGTTAAAAATGAATACATTTCATAAAAAACTACGTAAAAATTTTTTTAGCCTTAATATATTCAAAATTTGAAAGAAATTCACATCTGAAACGATTTTCGATAAAAACACAAAATAAAATAAAATATCTATTCTCATCCGATTTTGGTCTGAACCTTAAAAATAATAAAGGTAGTTAGGGACTGATGCGTGACAAGACATTTTACGCACTTCTTTATTTATAATTTCTAAGCGAAGTCGTCTAATCTAAAAATTTTCAACTTTACGAAGCTGTGCTATAATATAAGCACTGTAAATAATATTTGTTTTGCCATTTTTTTACATTCTCATCTCAATGAGGAGGTATTGGTTTTATGTGAAAATTGGCATAAGTTCTTAGGTACCAAAATGAAAAGACGACTTCGTTAACCAGTCATTTTCGACCAATGGTCCTGGTTTTATCCATCAAAAATACTCTTCAAAAAATAAATAGTTCCATTTTCCAGCAAAACTGTACAAGGTACGAAAAAAATGTAGAGAAGTAAACTTGTTTACTTTAAAAAGATCTACATATTTGTTTCGGACTATTTTTTTCATGGGACGCATAGTATCTGTTTTAATCATTACGAACGTTTTGAAAAATAAAAAATACCACTCTCCAGAGAAACTGTACAAGATAAGAAAAAAATGCTGAGAAGAAAAATTGTGCATCTCAAAAAGATCTACAAATTTGTGAACCATTTTTTCATAAGATAGGTAGTTTTCGTTTTAATCGTGAAAGAGGGCCAAAAAGAATAAAAAATTCAAATGTATAGAAGAACCGCACAAAATACAATGAAATGTTTAACAATATTCTGAAATTGTTATTAAGATCGAAGTGAAATCTACTTTTTTACGAGCCCTTTCATGGACCAAAAACGGAGTACAAAAAGGCTTACAAATCGAAAATAGGCTTCCAACTACCTCGTTTCCGGCTTATTAGAGACAAATTTATTACAAATACAATTTATAATTAGGAAAGACATGATAAATACACTCACCTAGTTTGTTAAGTAAGAAAAATAATTAATGAGGAAAATAAAGTTCAATGCAAAATCAATATAACATAAATTTATTGTAATAGATTTCAACATAATATATAAAATTTTGCGTTTTGGACATACTTTAATAGAATGCGAAGCATGAGACACGTGATGAGAATGTATTCGATAAAGGCGAAGGAGCTTTAACAAAAGAGAATTCACTATCATCAAATTACAATTATCAGTGGTCCAACTTTCAGTTCTGAAAGATTTCCATACAAGTGTGGGAGACCAAGTTCTAGGCGCTCTAAAACTTGCAAGCGCAACGATCCGTGAGCACAGCGTGCGATGAGAATGTGACCGCGCAGTGGGCAGTTTTTTTTTATGTAAGTAATGTAGTACTAGAGGGTGGTCCTTATTTATACGGTATTTTTTTTTAAGTCGTTTGCTCCCACTGATGGAATCTGTATGTGTGCCCAGAAAAAGAAAGTACACCAAATTTAAGACAAATCGGTTTAGATTTACCCACCAAACATGGACCTTGGAATTTCCCATGGGATTTACATGGGAGAAGTTATGCAAAATCGAAAAATCTGCATAACTTCTTTAATTTTCATTCGAATCATTTTATCTCCGAGCGCAAGAAATTGCATGAGATGCTTAAAATATCTTCATTCTCAAAAACTCAAAATTTTATAAAATCAGAGAATGGCGGCCATCTAAATAGCCCAAAAAATGCTATTTCTTAAAGTTATCAACAAAGGGTGCCTAAAAATTATGAAAAAATTGAATAATTTTCTCAAGCGAATGCAAATCTTAAAATCCGAAATTTTGAAAGAAAACATAAAATGACGGCTAATTCAAAACTCATAAAATATGTTTTTCCCAGAGTTTTCAAAGTAATACTTCAAAACTTTAAGAAATTAGGCTGCTTAGCTTCATAAATCATTTGATAATTTTAACAAGCTAAAATTTTAAAAAAATCCAAATATGAAGCTTTCATCAAAGGACGTAAGTTACTGAGCAAGTTAACAGTTACAAATGATGTTGCAGAACGGAGCGTCACACTTATGACGCAGTGCAACTAACTGATTACAAAAAATGGGAAAGAAAACAAAACCTTCTCCTTGTTGTTCAAGATAATCAGCAAAATGTTTCCAAAATGAAGAAGTCTACATTATCTGGAAGGATGCAAGCTGAATAAAATCATACTGAAATTATATTATTATTGTTAATAATAATAATAATATTCAGTACACTGCATAAATAATATTTTTTACACCTAGATGTAAGTACTACATTCTTCTCGTATTTTTCATTAAACAGATACCATACGAACAATCTCCGGTAAAGGCAGCAAACGAATTTGAAAGAGTACCACCCTAATGTAGCACGGTGCCAATAGAAGTAAAATAATGCAAAATAAATCAAGTTAAGAGATTATTTCAGAGGAATTAGAAAAATTTTGATACAATTTTAAATTCATTATTTTTTCACGAAAAATTCTGTTTTTTGAATACAATTTTTTTGAATCTATTGGCCTAACTCTCAATAAAAATTTCCTTAAAAAACGTCATTTCGCGAAGAAATCATAATCAGTCTCAAAATCGTATCGGAACTTTTCTTATTTCACCGAAATAATAAATAAAAATGATTCATTTTCCATTATTTGAATAGTCGGGCACCGCGCTACATCAAAGTACGTCTTAAAAATTGAATCGGTACATTTTTATTACCTTATTTTAAAGTAAAAATTGAATAGTGTGAGAGCAAAATTTAACAATTTGGTAAACATTTACTTTCGCTGTTCAGCAAACTAACAGACAATTATGAGAGGTATTTTTTAGTTCATCGCCTTTTCATTCTGCAATATACAACACGAAAACATTATACAATTTTCATATAGGATGATATCGCCGGTCAAGCTCAGCTCCCAAAATGTTTCCATCAGGTCCGCCTCTAAACACCAAAAATCTTACGCCACCCATTGAAGCCTCTCGACATGAGAGAGAAGAGTAGTGATATCTTTCATGTAAATTTCCATAAAAAAGACTAAGTTCTTCCACTTTTTGTGTGACAGGATTTTGCGTTACCTTAAAGTTAGTGTTCCAGTAATGAATATACCATGTTGATTTATTAGGTTCCATTGTGCCTCTAGCAGCTTTAAAAGAAAATAAAGATTTGTAAATTCAAAAAAGATTAAAAATCAATCGCAAAATTAAATACAGAACAATTATAAATTAGAGCAGTGAAGATTGGAAAATTTTAATTTAGAACTCTTTAAGATTTCCTCATTTTAAAAGACGGCAATTAAGAATCATTCGTTTTGAACTGAAATTCGTTGAAGACAAAATTTCTTGGATCAAGAAAAAATTGTATCATCCGTATTCATACCGACATTTTTTTAATTTAATATCATTTTTCCGCACAAGTGGAAAATCCTCGAGATGAAAATTCCCAAAACTGGAATATTCCCGAACTAGAAAATTTCCGGCAGTTCATAATAGATAAACTTTCGAAAAGCGCTTACCTCCGATTAATATCAAACTCCTCATACACATGTATTTTGGAGCGCTGATTAAGGAAATGACTATGAAATTACTCGCAAATGTCTTTCTCGGAGTCAAAACTCAATGGCACTATAGAAATTGCATGTTTCTTTTTTCATTTAGTTCAGTAAATACTACAAATTCGCAAAAAAGTTTCAAATGAAAGTCGACGTATTAAAAAATAATAAACGTCGACATAATAAAGACACACTTCATATTTGATACATTTTTACGCTATGACTGACAGTTATGAGAAAATGGACGATAAATATTATCAATCACAGAAAAAATACACAATGGATAGTGGTGTGACAAGTTACGGGAGTGCCTCCCCCCACGAGACATTGGAAAGGAGTATGAGTGCGACTGAAATTATTTCTTTGACTAGTCACAGGGGAGCCTTCCCGCCCCAACAACACGTTGGAAAGTGGTAGGTGTGTGCGTTAAATTACTTCTGTGACCAGTCACAGGGGTGACTCCCCCACAAGACATTGGAAAAAGGTTGGGGTGTGGCCTCAAATATTTCTGTGATCAGTCACAGGGGTCTTTTTCTTCCACTTGATATTGGAAAGGAATCGAGATGTGACTGAATTTGTTTCTGCAACTAGTCACAGGATGTCATGGGTCCCATTTCAAGCAGCTCTACACTTTGTACTAATAATTTCGTTTTTTTCACAAAAACAAATGGTTTTTGAGAAAAGATATATTTCGCGGGAAGAGTGTATTTTCCAAAGATCTACTACTCAAAGTTAAATCTATTTGTGGATTTTTAATATTCAATGAGGTAATCGGAAAAACCCTGAAATTTTTGTAGTCTCATCAAGATTTGACCTTTGAGACGACAGCTGCGGGTATTTTAAATATTTTATTCGTAGTCACCGTATCAAGATACATGCGTGTAGGGAATTTTGAATAATTCGGGGGTAGGCGCTTTGCGGAAGTCCACTATTCTCGAATGATAATATCCCGAATCGAAACAATTCGGAAAAATTGTTTTTTAATATGTGCAAACATTTTTTGAAATCATGGTCATTTGAAATCGTATTAAACGTTTGAAAAAATACTTCGCACATTTAAAAAACAATTTCATCGAAAAGAAATTCATTAATGAATTTCTAATGGATAAATAAAATTATTTCCAAAAAAACTTCGTTCACTGTTCAGATTAGGGAATTTTTTTGCATCCGGAATCTTACAATTTTAGATATTTTATATTTCGGCAATTTTCTCTCAGGAATTGTATATTTTGGGAATTTCCAACTTCGGTAATATTAGGAACTGTCGGAAATTTCCCAGTTCGAGAATATTCCAGTGACGGGAATTTTCCAATGTCGAGAATATTTTATTTTGTCGGAAACATTATGTTTTAGAATTCTTCAGTCGTCCAATTCTAGATACAAGCGATGAAAAGATATAGTGGGAAGTTTCAAAGTTGGGAATTGAATACTAAACAATTTCAATTTCGATGTCAAAATTGAGCAAATTCAAATTCTAATTGTATCGAATTGGATAAATAATTACCAAAAGACTTGAAAATCAAATAGTAGTATGTGCAAAGCTTCACAGATTTTGAAAATTCAAATTACTTATGCTTTTAAAGTATAAAATGTGACATCTGGAATGTAGAAACTCGTAGTAGTAATTTTTGAAATTACTACTACAGTTGAGAAATAATCTTTCAAAGCTATGTAATAATCATTCCAATTGAGAATCGCTCAATATTGAAACATTTCTGAAGCAAAATTATTATAATTTGGAGCCCAGAAAAGAAAAATTTCATTTTAAACTTTTCAATTTTAATAGCAAACGTGAAATATTAAGGATTTTCCAAATTGATTGTTTGAAGGTAATCAATTTGAATGTGGCCAAAAGTGAATTATCTCATAAGAAAGAATTATAAAAGTAAAACGTTATGATTGTAACCAAAGAAGTTGGAGAATTTAGAAAAAAACAAGATTTTTGGAAATAGAAAATCTGAAGCAAGTTTTTGTAATAAACAAGCCTTTTTCTAAGCATGAGATAGTCAATTTATCCCCGACACCGTTCGTTTTTGAGTCTCCGAGATAACCCAGTACCCTGTGGTATCTTCGAGTGAAATGATTCTTTCGCCAGAATTGCAGGTACCTAAAATATCATTTGAAGATTCCCAGAAGGTAGCTTTCACATCCCCACTGTCGTCAACAACTGGAGCATGGTCCGCTGTAATAAATAGCCTTCTGATTCATACTTTTATTCTGACCCATAGTAATTTCGGAGATATATATTCATACTTTTTGACATGTTTTTTTGCTCTCTCATTCATAATCAGACCGACTCCTTGGCCACCATATGATTCACTATCAATTCCTAACCAACGTTCGAGACCGTTCTCTATATTTCTTACTTCACATTCCTTCTTTTTTGTTTCCGGTACACATAAAATATCTAGCTTTCTTTCGGGCATTGAATCCCGCAATTACTCTTCCTCAAGATCATTTTCACCTCTGGCATTCAAACCACCCCATCTCCATTCATTGCCCGAAACTTTTTCCAGGACTTGTCTTTCATCAACAGGAGTGTCAGTCATACCCGAGGCTACATTATCATTTATATTATTCATTATTAAAAGTATAGACCCAACTACAACTTGATGCGAGAGATTTATTTCATAAGTATGAAATCATGTCCAAATTGAGCAGCTGAATTGTCATAAGATGGAGAGTCCATTCATAACGTCAGTCCCACCCAACTGTTTGCGAGAGGACTCTTGAGATGAAATTTAAGACTCTCACAGGGCTAATCGACGAAACTTTCTAAAATTCGCTGCGTAAATTTGGAAAACTCATTCTCTCTCAAAACTAAGGCCTTTGACAAATTAATGTTTTGCAGCAAATAAAATACTACGAATAAAATACTCGTCGTAAATTGTGTTGTCGATAGGAGAAATTCCCACAACTCGTGGAGCCAAGCCGAAATATCGTTAACGCCTCAGAAACAAGATTGTAATGTGTGGATTCAATTCAGATTAAATTCCAAGAAAATCAATCGTCATTCATCACAGCCTTGCTAGCCCTGGGAGAGACGCATTTCTCCAGAGGAAAAAAAGTGTAATGTATTCAGATGGTTCCGTAATTAGACAAAGGATGCTGCCGAGCCGAGAGGTAATCGCAGTTACTCCCTAGAATGCTGCACATCTTTTGCCTTATTACAAATGCAATAAAGTAGTAATCAAAAACACATAAATCACAATTAAAAGTATCAATTTAGTGATTATGAAGTTTTCGTACAAGGCACGTTACCACTTTGTACAAAATAAACCAAAAATCGCTACACTTCGCACACTGGAATGTCACACAAGACTAAAATGGCGTCAGAGACGCCTAGTCTGTCACCACTAACCATGCTCTCGTCGAACTACCCTTCCGTCTTGCGCGAGCATGCGATCACGTAATCGACCGATGTCCCCTCTCTTCCCTATGAGTGGGGGATTTTCTTTCTCTTTGCTCTCTGCGATTTTCTCAGTGTAAACCACTTTCCAACAGGTAGTATTTCAAATCTGAGATAGCTGGGAATTATAAAATATGTTTGAAGGTCAATATGATTATCTTTTATATAATATGGGATAAGCCTACGTGTTACAAAGGAATTTGCAATAGATTCCAATCAATTTTCAAAAGCTTGAAAATATTTTAAGGAATTACAAAAGATTCGGAATGTTTTAGGCTATTTCAAGAGATCCTGAGAGATTTGAAAAATGTCGACACACCAAGAATTTTATTGATTCTTAGGTATTCAAAAAATTGCATATAGTTTTAAAGAATTTCGGGAGATTTAAAAGGATTTTATAAGGCCTATGAGGTGTTAGGATATTTTATAAGATTCTAAGGGATTTTATAGAATTTTAAATACTTTAGAATATTTTAAAATATTTCAGGTAATTTTCAATACATTCCAAGACTTCTATGGGGCTTCGAAGTATTTTAATGAGTTTAGATTATATTTGAAGATAAGAAGGAATTTTCAAGAGATTTGAAAAGTTTGAAGGTATCCCAAAAGATTCAAAATATTTAAGAGTATTTTGATGACGTCAGAGATTTAGAAAATTTAATGGAATGTCCAAGAATCTTATCCAAAAATTTGAAAGAACTTGAAATATCTTAGAATATTTTTAGAGATTCCAAGAAAATTCTGAAAGCCTTGCAAAATTTCAAGGGATTTGAAAATATTTTGAAGGAATTGAAATACTTTAGGGCATTTTAGAAGATCCTGAGAAGTTTGAACAATTTCAAGAAATTTACAAGAACTTGAATGATTTTCATGTATTCATAAAAATCTAATACAGCTTTAAAATATTTCGAAATACTTGAAGGATCTTCTAGGACCTATAAGGTTTTCGAGTATTTCAAGAGACGACAAGAGATTTCCAAAGAGTCTGAAGAAGTTGAAATATTTTGAAAGATTCCACGGAATTTTCAATAGATTTAGAAAATTCGAAGGGACTTCTAGGTATTTTAGAGATTTTGGGGGTATTTTTTCAATATTCCAAGGAACTTTTAAGAAGTTTGGATAATTTCAAGGGGTTTCAAGAAGATTCAAAGGATTTTAGGGTATCTCAAAAGTTCGCAAGAGATTTAAAAAATGTCAAGGAATTTCCGAAGATTTTAATGACTCTTAGGTGTTTTAACAAAATTTAATACAGCCTTGAAAAATTCTGAAATATTTGAAGGAATTTTATAGGACCTATAAGGTTTTAGAATATCTTGAGGGATTGAAAAAATTTTTAAGGGATTTAGTCGGGTATCCGAGGATTTCAATGATTTGAAGTGATTCACAAATATTTCAAGGGGTATGGAGGAATTTCCTAAGATTCGAGGGACTTTGATAGGACTCACAAGACCTTAAGGGTTTCTTTCATTCAAGGAGCAGCTGCGCTTCTTAAATTTTTCCAGTAGGAGGTGAATGAGTATTCCCCAAATTTCTTTTCGCATAAATTTGATTTCACGGAAAATAAGGTTACCTAACAGTCATTCATCATAATTAGTATTAACGCGATATGTAGCTTAACCCCTTTTTTATTCGTTCGAATTCCTAGTTGACATAAATTATATTTTCTGTGATTCCCATTTAATCTAATTTCTATTCATCCAAATTGCCATTTTCCATCAATTTTATTCTCCTTAATTTCCATTTAACAGAATTCCTATTTTACCGAACTATCATTTTAGATAATATTCATTTTTCCAAATAGTCATTTAACATAATATTCATCAGCCCAAATCGCCGTTCTTCATAATTTCTACTTCAACAAATCATCATGTAACCTGAATTTTATTTTTCTCAAACTACATCTGTCATGAACATAGTGGCTCGAAATTCATGTAAAAATTTCTGATGCTAAATATGAATTTCATAACATTTTTTGTATGTCGGATGCAGTTTAGGGCAAATTAAATTTATGTTACATGATGACTCGATGAAGTGAGAATTATGACGAATGACAATTCGAGTAAATGAATCAATCATATCCCACATTCATTTACCTCTTGGGTTCGGTGCTCGCACTCCCAATAATGATCCATTTTCATTTACATATTCGACAAATAGTAGGTTTTCTATATCAACAAGGCGAACATAATAATTGACAAATCTATGAGGTGCGCCATGAGGAATAACACAGCACGGATAATCAGCTTTCTGCACTATTGTTCCAGTAGGATCTAGCCACACCTTAATGGTTTGATGCTTATAACTGACATTTCTATGTTCTGGCTCGTCAAAAGTTGACGGAGGCGGGCATGGTAGTGTTCGCGGTCGACCTCGCCTTCGCGGGGTTGATAAACCTTCATCTAAATCTCTCGGAAAGGAAGCATTTATTTCTGTAAAAAGAAAACAGGAATTTCTTATCCCAAGAAGATTAGGCATTAATCTCAAAATTAAACACCTAATAATTCTAGACTGAAGCACGGAAAATGAAAGAATTTCAGCTTGGAATTTTTTAATTGCTCATAGCTTAAAAAGATAACGTTTGAGAGTCGCTACTTCAAAATTTTATTTTCATTTTTCACGATCATTTTAAGATTTACTTCGAATTCTCAAACATCGACAGACAATTCCTTCAAAACGCAGTATTCTCCGAAGAAGCCTAGGTATACAGGTAGGTAGGACGTGGGAATTCTTGTTCATGCAATCGATCCTAAAAAATCTTTTCGAGCTGAAAAAATAACAAAATGGCAGCTGTTTTTTCAAAAGGCGTTAAAGAATATTCTATCAAAAACGCCACCGTTTAAAATTTGTATTTATATTCGGAAATAGGTAAACCAGTAAACCAATATAGTAAACCACTTTTTCATATTCTAGAAAAATAGTGTAAAAAAATTGAATTTTCTGCAGTTTTCTCGTAAACAACCTTGGGTACAAAAAAATGTTGAGATAGAGGTTTGCACATATAGAAAACTTCTATGAAAAATACCTCCTGCACTTTTGTGATGTCTTGCATCGTTTACGAGAAAAAAATAAAAACTCATATTAAAATAAAAATTTCCGTCCGTAAAAAATGTTTTAACCCGCGTAAGACGGATAGGATGCCCTTCTTAAGCTAGCAGAAACTTTCTTAAATGTTGGAGAAGATAAAAAGGTAGGGTTTCTCTGCAAAACTTTTTTCCATGTTTTCGAAATTCGATGAAAATAATAAAGAAGATTTCCTAGAAAGCCCAACCCCTCTCATATTTCTCCATATTTGTTTACACTTTCTGCTCACTTTTGAGGTCGGAATTTTTCTTTCAGTATGATTTTTTTTCTCATATACAAGGCAGGATATCACAGGAGAGCAAGCGGTATTTTTTGTAGCACTTTTCGAGATGTCCATACCTTTATGTGAACTCTATTTGCAACTTTAGTTGATTTCGAGAAAAATGCGAAAACCCAATTTCTTTTCTTATAGAGTAAGGATTTCCACGTCGAACAAAGGAAGAATATTCTGAATAGAAGAAACAGGACTGAACAGAACTGCACTGGATTACTTCAATTATTTTCAACTACCTTCAAATCGACGCCTTCATTCCATACTGCTCCTTGTCGCATTTATGCGGTGTATCCAGGTTCTGTGTATAAGCACAGGACTTGGAGCTATACATCTTCTTGAAGTGCTATGGCATGGAGGCGTCGAAATAACTCATATTTTATAACAGTTTTCAAAATTCAATAATATTTATTATCTTAGATTCTCCTAATATACTAATAATCATTAGGCTACGAAACTCTCTTTTGTAGGCGCATGTCATCTCCTTTGAATAATTTTCAAATGTATAAGTTCATATATCAATTCAACTTGAATAATTTCGAGCAGGAAAAGTTTAAAGAGTTTTATTTTGAAAAATATTCAATATTAAGGAAATCTCAACAGAAGCGGTAAAAGAATTCAATAAATAGTTTGAATTTTAAGAATTGAATACTAAGCAATTTTAATTTTAGTGCGATCAAAATTGAGCAACTCAAGACTGCAAATTGGATAATATAGTTGAAGGTTTGTCCAACAATAAGAAGTGTTAATCGATCGTACATCAGAATAAAGAAATTCAACTTTGAAATTAAATATAATTTCAAGTTTGAATCATCGGTCATACGATCTTTATTATAAAAATGTGTTTACAACAACAACGTTTCTTACAAATTCACTTAATATTTATCCCTTATTTTACCATTGAACCATAACAGTTGAAAAATGTTTTGTTTTAAAAATAGTGTTTTTTTTTAAATGATATTTTCGAATGGAAAATAGAACAAAAACACCTGTACAAATATGTTTTAATTGTCAACAAATTTTAAAAACGTTTAAATTAAAAATTTCAAACCTAAAGAAGGCACAAAAAGGTGCTAAGCCGTTGTTGTTGTAAACACAATTGTATAATAAAGATCGTATGACCGATGATTTAAAGTTGAAATTATATTTAATTTCAAAGTTGAATTGTTTTATCAAGACTGCAATAGTAAAAGCCTTAAAAATAAAATTATTTCATGAGTCAAAAATGTTAAGAGCGTGAAATTGAAAAATTAAACATTTCAAAGCCTAAACATGAAAAACTGCGAAATTTGTGAAATCGCAAATCAAAGCGTTCTTAAGTGTAACAGCTGTTAATTTGAAAGGGTTCAATAATTGTGTATTTTGAATTTGAAGTTGATATTTACATCATTTAAATTTCAGGAATATGTAACATTTCATATTAACATTGAGATTTGTATTATACCAAGTACACTTACCACCAAAATCAAGAAAAATAGCAATTGTAATAAGTATAATGCTGATAAGGATCTTCATTTTTTTGGACTGATATCGTGAACGGCGACTGAGAAATTCGGAACATATTCACTGCTATATATACTAATTACTGTAGACTGCGTGGCAGAAGTATCAGCATATCTTTCATGCTCGAATCAACTGTTAAAATTAGAGACATAATTTTATAGACCTTGGACTCTGCTCACGGAAAAAAATAAGAATTCGAAATCAAAGAAGTGAATCCAAGGAAATAACAGTAAATGTTAGAAGTTTAGCAATTCATTTTCACGATGAATTTCTGGGACTGATAAGCAATCCTCACGAAGTGTCCGCTTCCGATATCAATGAATCTCAAATGTGTTGTAGGATATCGAAATTTAAGACACGTATTTTTTTTATCTGCGGAAAATCGTTCAAAGGAGGTGAATCAGCCCCTGAAAGATAGACCTGTCAGGTGGTGATTTAATTGGTTCGCATATAAAAAGGCAATTGTTTGAAACGAAACCAATTGAAACTCTAGATGAGTAAGTTAATGTGCCTTTACGTTAGGCTAGAAATAAATAGGAGGAAAAATAATCAAGTTTCTGGTTCCAGCATTAGCTTAATTTCTAACCGGATGTCGACTTTTACATTATCATAAAAAGCCCTTTCTGGAAATCATTGTTCCTATTTTTCAGACCATGTCGATTTAGCTGATTTTGAATATCCTAGGATGTTTTAGAAGCTGATTAAGAAAAAATGTAATCCTGTTCAGTACTCAAATAATAAGATTGTGTCTGTCTCTAATTTTCGAAATTGGAAAATGCCACATTTTCAAATGATACTTCTGGTCGTGCTTTTTTTAATTGAACACCACGTTCAGTACACAATAGTACGCCCAGAAAAATGATTTTACAACTCTCTGAATCTGAATTAGTAAAAATTCACAAATCACTAGTAAGTTTCACTCATTTGATTATAGGAAGTGGGAAACGTGATAAAAACAAATGTTAAAAGAAAGCTGGCGATTGTTTGACATTTTAATCTTTATTGACGCGATATGAAGGCAATATTGTGAAACTCATTGTAAAAAAGGCTACGTCACATCAGCAGAATGGGAAAAAAAGAATTATTAACACAATTAATATATTTCACCTCACTTTATTTACTTTAAAAATTAATCCTTCAATGTCACGTACATGATGAGCCTCACTTTGCTTACACCTTCAGTGAATCATTCTTTGACTTTTTTAAAACTTTTTTTCTATGTACATTAAATGCTTAAAGTATTCAAATTTTGATACGTACGAATTCTATTTTTGATCAAAATGTTAATCATTGATTCTTGTTTTCAATTAATTATTTATCGTGTTTTAGTAACAACAATGTAGGGAACGAAGCTTAGATACAAACACGATAACAATGTTTTCGTATATTTAATCGCATTTCAAAGTACGTCACTTCGGAGCCTTTATATTCAAGGTCCGACTCACACTTGAAAAGAGATAAAAAATTAAACATTAAAACCATATTCCACCTCAAATATACAAATCAGGAAAATTCAGAGCTAAGCGCAACACAAAGAAGTTTACAAAATTCGTATAGTAATAATCAATATTGAATACTGAGTAATACTAATTAAAGTAGCAATTACATTCTGTTTGAAACAACTTGAATTTCATAAGAAGTTACGTGGTTCAAGAGCCTTAATATATTTCCATATAGAGCCTGATTTATACTCTGAATCAGATTCTTATAACAATTCAAACCTCAAGCAAAGTTAAAGTTGAATTTGAAGCCTTTTTTCTTGTTCTTAACACGCAGAGCCCTCCTGGGAGCGACCGACATCCAGGAAAATGACACTAGCTCCCAGTAGGATCACGGTAAATTATTGTATTAATTTAATTTAATTCAATGATCATAAATTAATTAATTGAACTATATTATATATATGGTCCTATTATACCTTTCATGTAATTCAAAATTAAACGTGAAAACTCTGTTTGGTTTGAAATATCAATGTCAAAAAATCAGGATGAAAATTTTAAAGATACTGAGAAATCACTTACATTACTCGCAATGATTAAAATTAGGATTGCTTTATATCTGAAGAATTCTGAATCACATATATAAAGTTACGGGGCTTGAAAGCCTTTTTTAATGTTTCATGCATTTCTAGTGTCTGAATGTATTTTAACATTTTTTTTTATAGAAAACGATAGATTTTACTTTTTTTGGGCATTTTCACAACCCTTGTTCTTACTTGACTTTCGTCATAACTTACACTTTGAGGTTCATCATTAAAGCATATAGAAGTAGCAAATGCAATAGCATATAAATCACAATCTGTGGAATGAGGTTATTGTTAGACTCAATTAAATTTAAGTTTCAGTTTCCATGGATTGAGTTTATTCAAAAATAACTTTCTTTGATCATTCAATATGAAAAGGTTCATGCTATTATACCACCTTGATCAAAAAGTTTTAGGACTTGATTTTTAAAATCAAAAATACAAGTTTATTCATCATAATCGATATT
>JAUMHM010133918.1:0-18520 GCA_032362435.1 Melikaiella ostensackeni
GTTTAAGATATGAGAGATATTTTGAGGATATCTGGTTCGGGATAAACAAGAATATTTTTAAAAGTTGAAATGTCAAAATTCCTGTGATATCTATGAGATGTACCAAGATATCTCTGCGATTAATTCAAGATATCCCAAGAAATTACCGAGATATCCTTCGAACAACCCAGGGATGTCCTTTTGCTGTAAGGGACAACTTAGGCTCTACTTATCCTGAAATAAAAATAGGAAACGTGAAATATAAAAAAGTTTGATATAAGAACCTGATTGTGTAATATTTCTAACATTATTGAAACAATAAGAAGGCAAAGCTATGAAATTCGTATATAGGTTGCGTCACATGACCCTGGATTATACTTTGCTAGTTTCCCAAATCATAATATATTTACAAGTTATGACGTCAAAATGGAAAACAAGAATTATTTGTACAGATAACCACAGATTTTGCTATTTTATCTGACTTCATTCAAGATAAAAAAAGTTCCTTCGATGCGACGAAAAACGCAACAGCACACATTGAGAGAACCAAGCATTTTAAATTGCGAATATTTCAAATCTGAAACGTAAAAAGCGGAACACTTCAAATTTTACCTTCCAATATTTAACAATATAGAATTTAAACAATTTGTTTAGAATATTGAGCACAATCTATGAATGATCATATTTATAAGTACTGACAATTTTGAAACTTAAACGTTAAAAGTGGTTGAATTTCATATTTGAACTCTCTAAATCTAAATTAGTGAAATTTGACTAATTATCAGTCAAATTTCACTAATACGATTAGGAGAAAGTCAGTCACTGAGGATGAATAGAAGATTACTGATTTGATTAGTCGGTTTTAAAAATCGTTCGAATTTTAATTTAAAGGACTGATACTTGTAGAGAATTCCAGGGTACATCTCTTTTCCCTCCTGCAAAAATTTGTAGGATTGGTAAGAAGCAGATTTTTAGAAAACAAAAAAATTGCAATCTGTTTAGACTTCAATTTGCGCTAACTTAGCTAATTTTCAGAATTTTTCGATTTTAGTTATAATATATTACGTGTTTAAGTCTTCTTAAACTATTTGAAGAAGAGGAACTCAAATATTCCAATAAACGAAAAAGTTGTAAATTTGTTTGTGAGACTTTGCAAGAATTATGAATTTCAACCTTCAAGCGCTTCGTTTATCGAGCTTATTTTAGGGAACGAAAAAAGTTGCTGATTAAGGTTGAAAGAAGTTTTCTGAAAAGCTGTTGTTCAATCGAAATAATGGTTAAAAAATTACAAATGTTTTGAATTGCAAGCGGCAATCTCGACGCTGCCCTATGCACGTTTCTCCTTGGCTACGAAAGTGTTGCAGCGGACGACATGAAGGATAAGACGGATACCAAAATGATACTTAAGATATTATCGTCAAGAAAATTTATTTATTGGACATTTTAAACAATAAATTATCAAAATAATACTTCATTAAAAACTAATTTCGAACATTTTCTTCACTCTCTCCAGTTTCTTCGGCAACTGGACACTAAGGTGTTACTTTAAAAAAATATTTTTGAAAAACCCTTTTCCTTCAACACTTGAATAATAATAGATATTTTTTACATCCTTCACTTTGGCCGCTTTTAATCTAATTCGAGGTTTAGAACTTTTCGAGATTTTTCAAAGTGAAAGCGTAGGCTTGAAAAAAAGAGGTTGTATTTTGTAATTCGTAATTATCATAAACATCCACTTGGCCATCAGGGAAAAAATTTCAAACGCACACTTTACTGATTTGAAAGGTTTTCAGCTTTCGCATTTTTCCTTTGACTTTTCAAAATCCTGCAGATCTTCGCATTTCTCGGCCACAGCTGGATTCAATAGGTTCGAAAGATCTACCGGGGTCTATCATATCTTCAATACCGTCTTTCTTAGTTTTAGATTTTGCAGTGTATTCTTTTCCCTAAAATAATAACAAATAATGCTACCAACTTCTTCATTAAAAAGTAAAAATAATTACTTCAGGCTATCTATAAATGATTTAATAAAATAATTATTCAACAAATCAAGAATGAAAAATAGTCCTAAAATAGAACAATTATGGTAAAAGTTTATTCAAAACTTTTATCAACGGTTTCCAGTCGTACCTGGTTTCTGGAACATTTTTTCCTATTTTTAATCCATAACTCTTCATGCCTATTTCTATTTCTATCTTGATCAATTTTGTAATTCTTTCATAAATTGATGGGATATTAAGTAAAGTAAACCTATCTCAAAAATAATACTTTTGCAGCTACTTTAGAAAATGATCCATTCACCGGTTCTTTGCTTTACTTATAGTATATTTTGTTACAGGACAACGGCTGGATCGAGAACCAACAATTAATCGACAACTTGTCAAGCATTCAGCACCCATTCTTAGTGTTCCAAGAAGAGCTTGTTCACTCGAGATGACTCATTTTCCTGTTATGTGACTTCGACGTCTCGCGAAATAGTCCAGACGCCATATCCAGTCCTGTCGGATCAGAGATGTCGCCGCAAAATTTTTAATGATATTTAAGCAGAATGATCTCCTGATTTCGAATCTGTGTGGTGCGCTGCGGCAGATTGTGTGTTATCAAGATATTCACAATTAATCAAATTTTTAAATTAATTGCGGTTAACGCTTTCCCATTCTATGTATTTCAATTTTTTCTTTGCATTTCATTGGATCAATTCAGGACGAATAGAAACTGTCTAAACATATTTGCCCTCCGACACATATACATTGCACAAAAGCAACTAAACTCGGGGCCAAATTTCGAGGCCCCTCACTTCTTTTGATTGCAACTCGCACTTTAAATATTTCTGACTTTAGTCAGTGTGGGCGTGAGACCAGCACAGCGTGACAAGTGGCAGCAAAAAAAGTACCCTTTCTATGACAGTAGTAATTCCAGAAGCAAGCCATTGCCCGGCACAGATGTGATTGAATGAAGCAGGACCGCCTCAACGTCTTTAAGACACATTTTCAGAGCGGGTCCTAAGAAAATCGAAACCCAATTGTGAATACTAACCCAATTAAGAATGTTTTCGATGGAAAAAAATTTTAAAAATAAATAAATTTTGCCATGAATCTGCAAAAAATTTTCTTATTCTCTTTAAAATGTTTTCGAATGTTTCATTCTCTCCAATTTTATTTTTTGAAATGCATTAGTCAAAATAAAAAATCATTTCAATTTCCGTAGAAATGTTATGTTAATTTTGATTTTATCAAAAGATAGAATGGGAAAAAATGAAACATCCGAAAAAATTTTAAAAAGAGTAAGAAAATTTTCTGCAGATTCATGTGGAAATTTATTCATTAAAATTCTTTTCTATCGAAAATATTTTTAATTGAGTTAGTATTCGCAATTGGGTTTCAATTTCCTTAGGACCAACTCTGTAAATGTATCTTGAAGATGATGAGACGGTCCTGCTTCGTTCCATCACATATGTGCCGGGCAATGGCTTGCTTCTGGAATTACTATTGTCATAGTAAGGGTACTTTTTTTGCTCCCACCTATTCCGCTGTGCTGGTCACACGCCCACACTGATTAAAGTCAGAAATATTCAAAATGATATATCTTGCGTAAGAAGGATTTCATCATAAATTTAATTATTTATTATTTAATTTATTTATTTATTTTAATTTTTTTAATTAATTTTTAAAATTCATTATTTAATTATTCGTTCTTAAGATAAAGTTTTTGTAAATGAATCACAGTAAAAAGTAAACTATGCATATTTCAGCATTCGAAAAAGATGCATTGCATTCAGGAATGTTCGGAAAATATCTGTGAATTTTTTAAGATTTTTCCTAACGTCGCCCTCCTTCTGGGGCCTTGACACTTGGCCCCGACTTTAATAGGCAAAGAAATTGGAAAAAAATTCTTCCTGGAAAATCTAAAAGAATATCATCTAAGATAAGAATATTTTTTTTCAGTTCTGAAAATAACAGCTGAAATACATATTAATACACATTACATAGTTGTTTAGCCCGCACAAAACTCACAAGATCTCTTTCTTATGAAAGGAACCTTCACCTTCATGCTTTTGTAAAAATTGAAAAAATAAAAATAATTTTGACCCCTATTTAATTTTCTTCTGATTCTACAATCTCTTTACTTTTGCAAGGTAATAAAAAAATTATTTTTGTAGAAATTAAATTTCTCATTTCTTATATGGGCCCATGTACCCTTCTTCTTCTATTTCGTATATCTACGCCTATAGGCGAGATACGTTCTTCCAAGTTCACGATATCACTTAACGAGCCTATTGTCAAATTCTTGAAAAAAGGAAACTTGATAATTATTAAACGAATAAATATTGAGAAAATAAAATTACAGGACGGAATTTCAAATAATCCCCAAAATTGTTTCAGCTTTGTTCAACTTTTCACTGCATACAGGACTGTAGAGAGATAATTGGACTTTGAAGGCTTCTATAGGTTAATATTTTTGTATAAACGATTTTCTATTCACACAATTTTTTTAGTGGTACTTTAGAGAATCAGCATGCGAAATTTGAAACATTTATAACTTTTTGTTGTAAAGTTATTCGTTTCTGAAAATCCGTAGTTAATTATTTATGTCTCGTTGCTTAAATTCAAACAATCCGCATTAGGAAAATAGGAATATCGGAATTTGGAATCGCATGTTTCATTCAAATGAATTTAATAAACTTTGTGTTATTTAATTTTAATTAACTTTCGTTAAAACCTTTTTTACTTTGAGTTCAGTGTTATAGACAATCAGACATTAATATAAGCAATAATTACAATTCAAATTCAACAATGATAAAGAGTTTGTTTCAAGGAAAGAAAATTGTCTTCGAATTTGCAGTAAATTAATGTAGCTCATTGATTAAAATTCCAATAATAGAATGATTCTTTTACGTAAAGTCAGAAACGTTTGTTTCACTCAAAGCAACTGATTTAGAATATTTCTGAAAATATTTTCACAAAGAAACACGGTTTATTAATTGGCCGTGGCTATTAGCTATAGTTGTCCAGCTATTTAGGATGAATAGCGAAAATCTTCCGAACTTGGTTGACGGTCAGGGAAAAGTTCAAAATTGTATCAATTACTGGATAAAAGGATAATCCCGCGCAGAAATTTTCCCATCTTTCCCTGTTTGAAGTAGGGTTATGAATACGGCCCCCATCAGAATTCTTAGTTGGGAAAAAGCTGATGGGGGCCCTGTCAGGCTTGAACGAGGAATTCCATGTTTCGTGTGGATATGGCGAATCTATCTCTGTCTAGTGGGAGTTCGACCAGAATTTCTGGTCTAGAAAAAATTGGTTCTGTCCCCAACCAGAGAATATATATTTTTACATTTTTTACATTCTCATCAGCGAAAATATTAGATTTGTGTAAAATTTGACTCCCCCCCTCTATTTTTGTCAAATGTCTACGTTTTGAGGCCCTCTGAACCCTAAAACAGGTTTTTACGAATATGTCTGTCTGCCTGTCTGCATGTATGTAGGTAGAATCTATGTCTGTATGTATGTATGTCTGTCTGTGAACACGATTACTTTTGAAACAATCAATCTATTGGATTGGCCTTCGTTACACTTTCTTAGTGTCGAAAACTGAAGGTCAGGTTCGTTAGCCAGCCATTTTGGATGAAAATTCGAAAAGTTGAAGCATTTTCGAAATTTTTGAGACCACTTTTTTCGAAATTCAAAAATTATAAGTACGACTATTCGTAGTACTCAAAACGTCAAACAATGTAGCCTCATGTTTTCCGATAAATAGAAAATCATGACATTTATGGCATTTTCAAAATTCAAAAAAGGAAACGAAAATGGAAATTTTAAGCCAAACAATGCACGATATGAAGAAAAGTCAGAAGAAAAAAAAAGTTACTTTTTAAAAGCTCTACAAAATAATCATAATAACATTTGAGTTCTCTCAAAAAATCGAAAATTCAAATTTTGAGCCAAATAACGCGAGATACGAAAAAAGTTAAGATATCCAAATTGTTGCTTTCACGAAAACACATAAGCTTTCTTTTGAAAATTTTTTGGTAGGAGGCATAGTTTGTTTCTTAAGTATGGAAAATTATATTGGAATATTTTGATTTTGATTTTTGAGCCGAAAGCTGCGAAAATACAAAAAAAAGTCAAAAGAGTAGAATTTGTGCTTTTAAAAAGTCAAATAAAATTGCCGTTAAACATTTCTCTATAGGACCAATTGTAAATCATCAAGATAATTAAATCGTCTTTTTGATTATTTATTTGTATATATTATACTGTGAGCGCAGAAAATCGAGCGCGAATATTATGATGAGAATGTATTCCTTGAGGCCGATAGAGCCTCAGGTGAATAAATTTCCTTTTTCATTTGAAATCGAAAAAAATTTAGTAATTTATACATGAACATATAACACTGAGCGCGAAGCGCGAGACCTACATGTTTCGGAGCGTGAGGCACATCCTCATCGCACGCACTTCTCTTCGCTCGCAAGTTTGAGCGCGCCAAGGGCACGCGATTCGGTCGTCGCGCTTCGTGATCGGTGTTATATGTTCTTCATGCACAAATTACTAAAGTTGTTTTTGATTTGAAATGAAGAAGGAAATTTATCCACTTAAGGCCCTATCGGCCTTGAGGAATACATTCTCATCATAATATTCGCGCTCAATTTTCTGCGCTCACCGTATAACATGAACAAATAAATATTCAAAAAGACGATTAAAAAATTATATTGATGATTTACGATTGGTCCTATAAAGAAATCTTTAACAGGAATATTATTTGACTTTTTGATAGCACAAATTCTACTCTTTTGACTTTTTTTTTTATCTCGCGGCGTTCGGTTCAAAAATTAAAAATAAAATATTCTAATATCATTTTCAATACTTAAAAAACAAACTTTGCCTCCTACCAGAAAATGTTCAGAAAAAAGCTTATGTGTCTTCGTAAAGCAACAATTTTGATATCTTAACTTTTTTCCATATCTCTCGTTCTTTGGTTCAAAATTTAAATTTTTGATTTTTTTTGAAAAATTCAAAAAGAAGTTATGATAATCTTGTAGGGCTGTCAAATAGCAACGTTTTTCTCTTCTTAACACTTTTTCATATCGCGCATGGTTTGGCTTGAAAATTTCATTTTCGTTTCTTTTTTTGAATTTTGAAAATGCTATAACTCTCATAATTTTTTTTTATTGAAAAAAGTCATGAGGATAAATTTTTCGACATTCCGACTACTACAAATAGCTGTAGATATAATTTTAAAATCTTGAAGAAACATTGGTCTCAAAAATGTTTAAAATGCTCTAACTTTTTGAATTTTCATCCATAATGGCTGGCTAACGAATTTGACTCTCAGTTTTCGACACTTAAAAAGTGTACCAAAGGCCAATTAAATAGATTGATCTTCCTAAAAGTTATCGCGTTCACAGACAGACATACATGCATACAGACAGGCATACATACATACAGACAGGCATACATACATACAGACAGACATGCATACAGACATACATACAGACATACATGCATACAGACTTACACACATACAGACACATTCGTAAAAACCTATTTTTCGGGTTCAGAGGGTCTCAAAATGTGGAAATTTGACGAAAATGGGGGGAGGCGGGTCAAATTTCACACAAATCTAGTACATTCTCTGATGAGAATGTAAAAAGTTATCGCGTCGTCAGACAACAGACAGATAGACCAATAGATAGACCGACAGACAGACATCATCGTAAGAACCATTTTTTCTGACTCAGGGGGTCTCAAAATGTCGGGAATTGACGAAAACTGAATAGGTCCAAATTCACATAATCTAATACCTTCCGTCATAAATGATGAGAATGTAGAAAATTCAATTTTCCCGCAAAACAATGCGTGTTTTTGAAAAATGGTCACTAGCAATTTCGTAGGTCTTTTTAAAGTGAAAAAGTTTGCTGTTGAATACTATGGTTTTTGTTTCTGCACCAAGTATGCATGTGGATCATTTCAAGTCTTAACCATGTATCTGTAAAAAACAAGCCTTCTACTAAGCGTAAGCTGATCAATTTCGCCCCGTGACCCTTCGTTTTTGGCATCCACAATGACCAAGTACCCTGTCGGTACCTTAGCGCTGCACATCAGCCCAGCCATTCGCATCTCCGAGTAGAATGATTTTTTCCTCAGGATTGCAAGTACCTATAATATCATTTAACGAGTCCCAGCAGGAATCTTTAACATCACTATAGTCATCATCAAATGGAGCGTAGAATGCTATAACAAATAGCCTCCTGATTCCCACTTTCATTCTAACCATATGATTGATCATCTACTCCTGACCATAGTTCAAGTTCTGTCTATTTTCCTTATCACATATCTCTTTTTTCGTTTCAGGTACATATAAAATATCAAGTTTCCTTACATGCATCGCATCCCGCAATTCCCTTTTCTGAAGATTATTCACACCTCTATCATTCTGATCACCCAGTCTCCATTCATCGCCTGGAACTATTCCAAGCGCATGCCTTTTGTCAACAGAAGTGTCAATACTATCTGAGGCTACATTACTATTTGTATTGTTCATTATTTAAATTATACAACCAACTCCCAACTTGATGCGAGACATGTTTTCCACAAGTATAAAATTATGTCCAAACTAAGCAGCTAAATCGTCGTAAGGTGGAGTTCCATTATTAATGTTAGTCTCAACAAACTTCGTTCATTCAAAGGAAAGTATGAAAACAAAGCCAGAACCAATGGAGTTATGATCGGTTTGTGTTGTGTACTGAGGAAGGCACCAGCATTCTGCAGTTTGATCTCTGAGATGGGAAAAGACATGCCATTACTTTTTAAATGTGATGAGAATTCTGAACCCTGAATGAAACTTGACAAGCTTAAAAATTTCCATAAATTCCCATTATCCTCCAAAGGTTTCCCAGATTTCCAAAAGCTTCTAGCATTTTCATAAATTTTAAATTACACGTCTCTGTAGCGGGTTTTCCAAGTTTCACAAGGAACTTCACGTTGACGCGATGTTCTACTTTCACATTCAACATTGTTTCGGCGGGGCTCAGGTAGACGGTCAACTCCGAACAAAGGTCGCTGTCGTATTAAGGGTTGCATAACCTTCAAATTTAATGTGCAAGGAGGAAAAGAACACAAATCAATATCAGATCCTGCTTGTTGTTGCTGATGCACCAAGCAAGTGGCAAAAATCAGTCCGATTACTTAATAACCACACCTCGTAGAATCCTTGAGAGATTCTTTACAATTAATATTATGTTTCATTCAGTTTTATGAAAGTTGAAATTATTTAGGATCAAATATGTTTATAGAAATAATTGTACGATTTCTCTTAAGATGAGAGACAAGCTCTTGTTCATTAGGATTGGATAAGGATTCCATTTTTTATCTACAATTGAAGCTAGAACACGAAAATCCTCATAAAATTTAGTCGAGTAAACAATTTCCACCTAAAATTTCATTTTCTAAAAGGTTGAGATTTCCCCCTCAAAATTCGCAGCAATCAGACATTAGGTCTATTTTCGTAGATTTTATAAATCACTATGAACGTTGAATGAATTTTGAGATTGACTGTACTTTAGTACATCCGTGAAGTGGCGACTAGTATATATGTATAAATGTAGATTTCGTCAGACCCTTTAAGATAACGTTGATCTTTCTATTGTGTGAAAGTTACTCAAGTCGATGTGAGTTGTACACATACTACCTCGAATATATATTCATTATTTTTATCACTTCATTTTAGAAGCTTAGGAAACTAAAAATAGTCGTGTACGTACACCGTACGCTAGGCGCTGGCTCAAACTTATTAAGTGGGGATAAGCATAGCTAAATCTTAACCTTGGAGCATGAGAGGGAGTAAGGCTAGACACTTGCGTCTGTACCCCTTCTCATTCTCCAAGGTTAAGCTTCAGCTATGCTCTACCCAAATTAAATTTGACTAATTACTTATTTTGGCAATGGTGAAAATTTATGATATAAATTTACAGCTCGATATCTCATTTCGTTTGCAATTCTATCTTACTCAAACAACTTTCAACACTTCAAGCTCGAGTTACAGACGATGACGTATGAAATTGCGACTACCATACGTATAAATTGAAAAATTTTCTACAATATTCATTAGTTTGTCGTAATTTTATTTTGGTACTCTTGTGAGGTTATACTGTTACAATTTGTGGTACTGTTGTAGAAATTCTCCATTATCAGTGAGTTAGCTTTGTTTATAATAATGAAGATAATCATTGGTACTTTACTCTTCATCTTGGCGGTTTTCCCCAATCCCATTGGTAAATATAATAATATCATTAATTTTAAGTGCAATTTTTGTCATGGGGAAAGTTAAGCTTGTACTGTTATTGTAATAGACATTGTTAAAAACAAACCATTAGTCATGATTCGCGCACGCCGAGAAGTTTCTTGTTATTAGTCGAGTGGAAGTTTTTTAATATTATTATCTTTTAGATATATTTACATCTTAGCTCGTGAAAATAATAAGACTATGAGGGTGATTTTTCATGCTTTATTTTGATAATTAATTGCGCATCCCAAATTCTTTCTAAAAAATTTGATTTTTCAAAAATATTTTTTAAACTATTACATGGATTTTTTTGCCCTAAACATATACACCTAGGGTCTGAAAAATCTGAAAAATCTTACGAATCCTTAGTTGGGGGGGGGTCAAAAGCATTTCTTACATAAGTTTCTTTTTCCAATTATTTTTTTAATATGCTAATTCAAACCAATTTTAGAATATAAAGTCTGGGACTTATCCATTCTTGCAGTCTGATGTACACCCTCCTTGAAGTCTCGTGGAATTCCTGGAAAGCTTTGCAAATCTTTATAATCCCATGAATTCTTTTGCAAACTTTGTAAACACCTCAGAATTCTTCAAATCATGTAAAAGTCCATTGAAATCCCATAAAAACTCCGTAAATCCCTAAAAATTCTTTGAGACTCCGTGAAATCTTTTAAAGTCCTTCAAATCGCGTGAAATATTCATATTCCCATAAAAATCTTTCATAATCCTTTGAAATCCGTATAAATCCATTAAAGTCCTATTAAAAGTGTGTAGATCCCTTCAAATCCTTTGAGATTCAGTATTATGCTTCGAAATTCTTAAAATTCCGTGAAATATTTCGAGCTTTTACAAGATCCCTTGAAATCTTTGAAATCTCTTTAAAATTCAATCCAATATTTAAAATCCGTGAGATCCTTTCGAAATCTATTGAAATCCGTTAAAATATTTCAAAATCCAATGAAATCCGTGGTAATCCTTAGAAATCCCGTAACATCTTTTGAGATGTTTCGACACCTCTTAAAATCTCTTGGAATCCTTTCAAATTCTTTGAGATTCCGTGAAATGTTTTCGAATTCTTGAAAGCGCTTGAAATTCGCAAAATCCCATGAGAATTCTGCATAATCCTCCAAGATCCGCAAAAATCCCTAAAACTGTCTGGAATTCGGCTAAAATCCTTATTTTCCATGAAATATTTGAAAGTATTCGGAATACGGTAAAATCCTCTGACATCTTATGAAATTCCTTTGAGTCACTTGAAGCTTTCGAAATCCAATTAGAATCCCTTAATGTCCTTCAAAATTCGTCAAAATACTTTGGCATCTCTTGAAATCCTTTAAAATCCTTTGAAACCAGGGGATTTTGGTGGAAATATTCCGAAATTTCTTAGAATGCCTTGGAATCCCTAAAAATCCCGTGTAATCCACGGAAGTCGTTCTTGATTCCTCAAAATTCCAAGAAATCCTTTGGTATATCTCTAAATCCCACAAAATCTTTCAGAAATTGATTCAACTCCTTCAAGTCCCTGAAATTCTTGTAAAATCCATGGAGAAATTGAGATTTTCTCTGAAATTCTGCTAGGTCATTTCTTCAAATTCTTGAAATATTTTAAAGTCGCTGTAAGTCTGTGAAACCCCTCGTAATCATTTGAAATCGTTTGAAGTAACCTAGAAATTTTTACATCCCTTGAAATCTCATGAAATCCCTAAAAAGATTTGGAAATTTTGTTGAATTCCGTCAAAATTCTGTAATTTCTTGAAATACTTCGCAGTCCCTTGAAATAACTCAAGTTCTCTAAGCCTCTTAAAATCCATTTGAGTTACTGGGAATCTTTCAAATCTTTTGAAATCCCTTGAAATTTCTTGAGAGGGTCTGAAATTTCAAAGATCATTCTTACGTAATTAATGGAAGCTTCCACAAACTCAAATAAACGTTTCTTAGTGCCTTTTATTCAATTACACAAATTTTTTACTTTAAGGGCATGTGACGCTTATCCGACTCCTACCTTATCGACATTTATATTTTAGACATTACCAATTCCACACAAAATGAGGTATCGAGCTGAAAGTTCTCATTTCGTTTGGAATTGGTAGAGTCCGAAGAAATGTAGGTAAGGTAGGAATCGGATAAGTGTCAAGTTTTTGAAAAAAATGTCGGTAAGGTAGAACTCGGGTAAGTATGACATGCCCTTGAGCAATAAACATTATTTGTTTTCAATTTTGTTTACAGAATTATCTGTCCATGGATATGAGGCGAGAGATATGGTTCCCAACATTGAAGTTCCTGTCTTTCGACTTGGTGTTTATGGGTTCCGTAATGCAGCCCAACGTGATTTTCCCTTAGGCGGGGTGCTTCATCCAGCAGTAAAGGAGGGTCACTTCATAATTGGGATATTGGGCGAAGATGAATTGTTACCATATGTGGATCATGGAGGCAGATTGGTGAAAATAGACACACGCCGTAACTTTGGTGATAATCATGTAGAAGTAACGAGAGAGGATCCTTTATTTAAGCGTTTCTTTGAACCCATCGATTATACACAAGTTCAAATTGTTTATGCCCGATAATTCAAGTAAAGGGCATCAAACCCTCATCCGATTTATACCACACCAACATTTTTTTGGAGCAAGTTATGTCCACACTAAATGAGATATGGAGTTGAAACATTGGGAAATTAAATGGAAAGCACTAAGGAATGCTTTTGTGGACCTAAAATTGTATACTTACAAAAAAACTATTTTTGTAAGTATGAAAATTTGGGACCATGCAGATATTTCTTAGTGGCCCTCATTGAATTTTTGTAAATTTTCAATTTGGTATCTCATTTCTTTTTATATTAGCTTAGAATATGGCAAGGCCACAAAAATGTATATCCCATGTAAGCAATTCCGAAATGCAATAAAAAAATCATATTATGTTTTCAGAAAATGTTACTTTGAATCCAAAATGCCCTTTCGAACTCTGAAACTCTTATTTGGAAGAAATCATTTGTAAATTTTCATACCTACCATCGAATCGCCATTAACACTTTTGTATGCACTAACATGAGTGGTTCCCGTGGTACCTTTCCTTTGAATGTTCAAAGAAAGTTCCCTGATTCCGAATAATTTGTTTTTTTTTCTTGAAATCCTGGTCAGCTTTTTCTCAAACAGTTCTTCTTAACAATTTCGTGATTTATCAACGAACAAAATTTCTAAAACCGTTTTTAGCACCTGTGAGCCAAAATTCGACTTTCTTCCTTCTGCACTTTTTTCAAAGGACGAACCGTTTGCAAGCTAGAGCGTTATAAACAAATGATATTATAATGAAATTGATATAATTGCCTGTTTATATCTCAGAATCTATTGTTCAGAAAAGATTGAAATTTGTACATTGTCTATTTCAAGGTTAGATTTTTTGAAAAAAAGAAACCTTCCAATCGAGTGAAAATATCACTCTGTGAATTTTTTTTTAAATTGCTATTATGCTATTTTTGAGAAAAAATCGTTTAGAATTATCATTTGTCAATAAAAAAATCATCTAAACTGAACAGTGTCATACTTTTCATTATCAATTGATTCAAGATTTCTTTTTAAATCTTTGGCACAAAATAAAACCTTTCACTCACTTGAAATTTTTTCGCACGATAAGCCATTATTCATTCACAGAAATGTTGGTGATATATTTTCTATCAATTTATGCTCGCCTACAAGCTACAATTTTGAAGCTATTCGTTCTAACGTCCTTTTATGACGTTGATTTTACCATAAACTGTATAATTATCTTAGTAAGCGTTTCTTATATCTGCTTTTTATTTGCAGAGTCGACTACGGGCTTAATGGAAGAGAACCAAAGTCTTTGACTTAATGTCATTCCTTATCAGATTACGATTTTGCAATTAAAAAGTTTTTAATATACCAGAGAAAGTGATATAATGTCATCACGGTACGTGTTAAAAGTAGGGTTGCCGGAAGGATGTACATTAGGACGGATCGAAAAAAAAGTTACTTGCGGCTATTTTCTTGACTATCTGACCATGAAATGTCTGATATGCGTTAAGGAGAATGTATTATAAATATGTTTTTAGAATAACATATGAAAAATGTCGATATTAAAATCATTCTCATCGATTTTGAATTACAAGAAAATATTCAAAAGTGATATACTGCTCTTTATTTCACAACAAAACTAATTTTACTTTTCTGAATAAAGTTAAAACGCTTTCGAGTGTACCTAGATTTATACCTGTACAGTGAGAAAGTGATTCAAATGATTTTTATCTTGCCAGAATGACGAAGAGGATTAAAAAAATCCTCAGAATTCAGTTTTTCGCTATTTTCTTAGACTTACATCACTTTTATCAACCATGTGACTTTTTCAAAAATGGGCAAGCTTTTCCGACTTTTGAATCTTGATCGGATGCTTTCATCTCTAACGCCAGAAAAGTAAGCTTGCCGAGATGCGGACGTGACTTCTTTCACACACCATTCCACTGATCGAGTATAGCATGGAAAATGAAAAGCGTCTTTGGAAATGAAGTGAGTTACGTACTTCGTTGTAAATTAGGTAAAATTTCCAATTGTCATCGATCGTGTTGATGGCGGTTCCAAAATTTTGCGCTTCTTCCAGTCGATAAATTGAGGGTAGTCTTTCGCGTCAAAATTCAACGGAGGAACCTCAAATTTCCTCAATTTTGACTTCCCAGTTGATTGTCTCACAGATATCATTCGAGACACCGTGAGCTTGCGGATTTTCTACCTTCCGTCACATCGCATAGCGAGAAGAAGATTTTCTTGGTGAGCAAAATAGGCATTATTTTGTATCATTTTTTAAATACATTCAGCGCGATCATCCATCAGGTACGCACTCAAAGAAATGTTTTTCAAGAGATGTTTCGGAGCATCATTAATGAATAGTTGACACTCAGTTTCGAACCACATTGGGACATATACTCTCATGATGAATTGAACTGAAACTCTTAACTCAAATTATGGACTCTCTGTCCCAATGTAAGTTCGAAGAATTCTACTCATCCTAGTAAACCATCTGGTGTGCGATAATTTCCCTGGACTTTTTCGAGCAAGATATTCGGAAGACTCTCCTTCCTTGATAGCATTCCATATATCGAGCACGTACTTTTGATCAGAATTAAGATCACGGGTGTCAACTACAGGAGAATCAGAACTGTCGACAGCATCGAAGTTTACAACTGGAAGTTCTTCACAAGAAGCTAAGCGTTTTCCGATTGGGCCAGAAAAACTGTTAGGACCAGAAGTTCCTCCATCAAGTTTTATGAACAAAGCTTTGAATGGCAGCTCATTACCATGAAGCTGACAGACACTCCTTTGTAGCGGTTTACCCAATTCCAATTCTAGCAATCGAATTATACCTGCGTGTTTACCAGTGTTCGAAGGACAGCCATCACAACTCACACAATCTAAATTGGAGGTATTAATTTCTTTGTCAAAGAAAAACTGAAGGATGTCATGTGTGATCGTATTTGCATCTGCAGAAGATGAGGATATGTGTCCTAAATAAATACTTCCTGGTTCTTGGATGGAAGAAGTATGTTTTTCTTATTTTGTTGTTTGACGTGATTTTAATTTACTTGTTCCATCCATTAATCTTGTTTTGTCTTTTCTGCCATCAAAGTAAAAAGCTTTTACTTCTGAAGCTAACAATAGCTGCTCTTTCTGAATTTGATGACGAGTTTTTGTTCTGTTCCGATACAGTTCATTCTTGTCAAAAACTAAACCTCTTCTTTCCAGAATGTACTTATGTCGTGTAAAATTGTCGAAGCCAATAAAGCAGCGGACCTGTATCCGATGCCGTATCTGACAGAGACTTTTGAAAATGTTGGACAGTTCAATCTCGTCTGATCTGTGAATTTATTCCAATAAGGGACCCATGCCCATGCATCCCCAGCATCTTCTTCGGCGGGCTGGTAATCGTCTTTTACAATGTCATCCATAATCGAGTACATTAAGAACTTTCATCCTCTGACGCTTTCTTTGGATAACTTCTTCACTTTGATCTTGAAGTACATCAGTCATGAAACTCTTCGATTGTACTTCATTGTGATCTGATTGTTCCGAATTGATTTTCGGAAGAGACGTAAATGATTTTCTCATTCGCCTAAAAGATTGCTGATCTGAGAGAAACACTCTGGCAGCTTCAGAAAGATATATCTCACAAGTTCTTGAAGCATTTTCACAAAAATGGCAATATCTAATAACTTTGATTCATTTGCACAAAACACATTTTATTTGTTTTTGTACCAGGATTTACCTTTATCTTTTCCATGCGACTTCTTTAACTCCTTCAACTCATCTTAATCTTCTTTAACGACCTTTGCGATGCTTGCTTCTGTAAGAATTGGGATAAAAGTTTCATTCCACTTTATTTTCCAATGATTGGACATTCGCTTAACAAATCCATTTTTGTGAACACAAACACAAGCCTGGATGACTAAATTGAAACTAATGTCAGAAATCAGCATAAATGTAATACTTTGATAATTCAATGACATTATAACAAGCTAATATATGTTCGGACTATTTTTTTATTTGATTTTATTTTGAATATATTGTAAGAAAAATATAATACTCGTATGATGGCCACATGGTCGGTGAAAGTGATATAATTCTAAGAAAATGGCGAAAATTTTTATTTCTGAGGATTTTTTTTAATGATCAACGTCATTCTGGCAAGATGAAAATCAATTTAAATTACTTCCTTAAAGTACAATTATAAATCTAGGTACACTCAAAAACATTTCTACGTTATTGAGACATCGAAAATTATTTTTTTTGTGAAATAAAGAGCAATATATCACTTTGAATATTTTCTTGTAATTCAAAGTGAAGAAAAAAATGATAATAATAACAATATTCTCAATATATTATTAGTACAGCATATCTGAAATACATTATTTCTAACGTGTATTAGACATTTAATGGTTAAATAGTCGAGAAAATTGCCGTTACTCTCATAAAATAACGAAAAAGTCGATTTTTTCCATATCTTGAAATTTCAAGGTCACTTGGGTGGGGTAAAAAAAATTTGAATCATTTTTTGCTGTGTGGGTACGAATTTACTTGATTTGAACCATCTTTCCTTATAATTAAGATACCGAAAATTAATTTTATTGTCAAATAAAGAGCAATATATCACATTTAAATAATTTCTTGGAATTCAAAGTCAATAAAGATATTTAAATGTCAAAATTCCTTATATCTTATTGTCGCAACATATTGCAAATATATTCGCATTAACGCATATCACACATTATATGATCGAGTAGTCGAGAAACATACCATAACTCTAAGAAAATAATGAAAAAGACCTTTTTTCATTTTTTTTTAGAATTTCAATGTCACTTAAGGAGGATCAAAAATATTCTAATGGAATTATCGCTTTACAGGTATAGATCGAATTGCTTTGAACTATTTTTATTGATAAATTAAATCCAAACAAAAAGTTTTCTGTTTTTCAAATTACTGATACGCAGAAATAAAAGACTTTCTAGAAATGAAAGCAATACCCTCGTTACCTATACAAAAAAGGTAATCAGGGGGGAAAACACTTACAATATTTATATATTCCTGACAATGGTGTTTCTCTCATAAATTTGTATTTATAAATATTTAGTACCTACAATAAAATTTAATTTTCATGAATTTACATCTTAGATTCAGAGAAAATGATCCTTTTTTAATTTTATCGGCAAATTTATTTTTGAAAACAGTGAATGGTCACACATTATTTAAGAACTGGTGTGCAGTGCAGCTTTCTGTAGACATTGATCTGCGAAAAAATTCAAAATTTTTTTCAGTCACAGCATGTGTGGTTTCAAATATCGAACGACAAATTTTCATCAAAAGGCATAGCTGGCAACATAATTTGAAGAGAATCAAGAGAAAAAACAATTATTTTCTGCCTATTAATGTCTATAACATTAATTTTTCAAATAAAACGTGTTCACAAAATTAGCAAGGATTATATCGGATGACAAATTTTCATGATCAACTATCACCTGATTCATAAAAACAAGTAATTTTAACGCAGAAATATATTTTGCAAGAGAAAATCCATAATTTCATTTTCAAAATCCTTAATGTTGATTATTAGTAGATTTAATTCGTATATAATAATTAACTTTACAACTGACAAATTTGTTCTGTTCAAGGAATAAAATAAGCCCTTGATCATTAGGATTGGATGAGAATTTTAATTTTCATCTACAATCAAAGCTAGAACAGAAAATCCTTAGAACATTTAGTTAAAT
>JAUMHM010133934.1:4522-18518 GCA_032362435.1 Melikaiella ostensackeni
TGCTCTGTAAGATAAAGATTTTACTGGAAATGTGAGTGCCGTATAGTACTGTAGATCAATATAATGGATATAGAGACACATTTTATTCCACGCCACAGGTTTTACATCACAAATAAAATGAAGGCATATAAAAGCTGATAAAAGTTTGGAAGTCTGTAAATTTGATAATGCTGGTTTCATGGTAAAGTTGAAGTGCAAGGAGTTTAATGGTACTTTTCTGATTCTCTTTGAGAGGTGTGAGTTTATAGCATAACATTATGGTATTATTAGTTATTGATTACTCATCATTATTAGTATTAACATCAAGCAATATTTCCATGAATCATGGAATTTGTCGTAATTTTTGTTGTAAAATCCCATTTTTGATGTAAAATGCGATGACAGCTTTTTGGAGTTAGAGTGAATTTTTTCACTGTGAGTGAAGTTTTTTTTTGATGCAAGTATGGACTGCGGACTATCCAGAAGAATCACAAAACTCGTGTGAAATCCGGTGAAATCATTGAACCTCTGTAAGATTACGTTTTTTTCCACTTTGATGTAAGTCGCTGGCAGATCTCTACAAACATTCATGAAGAATTTTTTTTTTGCTACGACAAATTACGAAAATGTGCGACTCCAAAAATTCTGCGAAAGCTTAAGATTTGTAACTCCCGCGTTCTACGAATACTCTGTGCTCGAAATGCACGTATATTCCGTAAAATTTCACATACAGATTCCTAAAAAATGTCATGCAAATTTGTAAAATTTCTTCTGAAAAGTCATATAAAACTATTTGCATCAGAGTTGTGATTTTGCATACAGCTCGTGCCGTTCACACTTGCATTCTAAAAATTCACCCTATCCTCAAAAAACTGCCATCGAATTTCACATCAACAACGGAATTTTAAAACCAAAATTATCACCAATTCCATGCTTTACGGAGATGTCATTTGATATTAATACTAATCATAACTAATGAGAAATGAGTAACGATACTATAATGTTATACTATAACCTATCACACGGAATTATGAGAGTACCATTGAACTTTAGCATTTTACCTTTACCACAAAACCAGCATCATAAAATATATTAGTTCCCGAACTTTAATGTTTTTATTTGATTTGTGATGTAAGAACTGTATGATGGAATAAAATATGCCACTATCATATGCGCTTCCATTACTATATCCATTATAGTGATCGACAGCACTACTATTTTCAGTAAAATTTTCATGCTGCAGAGCATTCGGATCGAAGTTTTGTATTTTTAAATTATTTTTTATGTATCAGGTCTTTAATCACCTGACAACTTTGCAAAATACACACTCTGCATCTCGAAAAAACATAAAGAATTATAAAACCTACAACGCCACGTAGAAACACAAGCAATGAGAAGCAATGTTACTCCCCGAAAGGTTCGCCATCTTAGATTTTCATGACTTAATGAAAATACTCTACCGATAACTGCGAGCGCTGACACTAAAATGAGTGGAGATAGTGTGGGTCCCATGCAGGCAGATCACAGGTAAGATCCTGACCCAGAAAGCGGGAGCAATTCACTTCTTTCAAGAGACTCAGCAAGGCGAGACATGTTTGGTATCTCCTTCATTCTATAAAGACAGATTTGCGAATTGGCGTTGAACATTTTTCTTGAGGAAAATCTACTCTCACATAGGATTTCCTTTATTCACTTCGAGGAAGTATCGCAATTCATTTTCAATTCAAAAACAACAAAAATGTTGCTGATATTTTTTTAAAAATGCTTTTAAACTATCACGTTGCATTATATTTTTACTATATGTTGAATCTTGACAAGCTCTGCAGAGGCATTGTTAGGACTTAAAGAATAATGACTTTAGGGTTCAGGGCTCTCCAAGAAATATTTCTTGTTTATGGCAAGAAACTAGAATAGAAATGAAATCACAAGAAAGTGCACAGAAAAAACTGAAAGTGATATTTACCTACATTTAGGAGTCACCTCCAAAAAAAATTACCGTCATGAAGGTTATTATTATCTTGACACCTCGATTCGACACCCGAATTCATCCGATTTGGCTGTTGCACTGCACCATCGGTTAGCTTCGTTTAATTGGCGATAGCTACTGGTATAGATTGGGCTTTTAATTTTGAAGACGGCCGTGACAGTCAGAAAATTGAATAAAAACGTTGCAGACTATTGACGACTACATCAAAAGTCGTGAATGTGGTCGTAACTGTCAGTTTAGAAGTCGAATTTTTGAGATTTCAATAGCTGCCACCGAATTCAAGAAAACCAAAAATGATTCAGTCGCTGGTAGCTACTAATTTTAATTATTTCAGTTACTTCAATTAGAAAAAATTATAAGCAGTATGGTGCAACTTAACAATATGTGGGAAAAAATAATCAGGATATTGTGGTATGAATGAGATCCTGGAAATACTGCATAGGTCTTGAGAATTTGCAGAACAATCATGTAAAATTACCACCTACTCTACTTAATAACTTATTCACAAGGCCATTTTGTCGTGTGAGGTCTTTGAAAAATCAATAATATCGATTGCTGCTTACGATTACAAAAGAAAAATATAAATAAAACATTACTTGTTTTCATAAATTTATATCGAACTGTCTACCGTTACGGAATTTTCCGTCAAACCAACCCCTTTCCAGCTCCTTGAGGGCTATACTTGGCCGAATTAGTCTTACGGAAGATTCTGTAACACTAGTCAGTGCCAATTTATATACAATTTCTAAAGATTCGCCGTTTAGAAAGATACAGTCAAAGCACATTTTCTTTGTTTTAACCCGAATAAATCTTGATGAAAAGTCAATTTTTCATTGATGAAACGTATCTTGCTTGGCATTGTGAAATTCCAAAAATAAGTAGATATTAATGCTATCGATTTTACATTATAGATAATTATAATTGTTTCTCTCGTTTCTCTTTTTAAACAAATGAAACTTGATAAAAACAAATTCATTAGAATTTCATAAAGAATAATGTGAACATTTTTACATTTTTAAAGGTCTTATTTTAGGCACTTCAATTTTCAAATAGCAAAGTATTGTGTATTTTGGAATATATATTTTTACATTTTACACTTCTGCTACAAGATGCGTTCACATATTTACAATTTACAATTTACAGTTATAAAAAAAATGCATGCAGATGTGTCTTGCAGTAGGTTCTTAAGGGTTTGTTATTATTCATTTATTTGTAAGAGATGCAAAAGATATAACTATAATGATATTATATTATATATCTATATCGGTCCGTCTCAGCTCTTTTGGAATCGAACAGGAGGGCTTATGACAAAGCCACCGAATGTGTCCTCCGGTTGCGGATAGAGGGTCTCTATGCCGAGAGCTTCTGCTGAATACGGTTACAAAGCTTATCAAACAGTCGCGAATAATTGTTCAGGGAATGTCCCGAAGGAAAAGGCCTGAAGCTGATGCGTGAACGAAAGCTGAATGGCACCTGGGTGAGGTGTCCTCGAACGGTGTCTCTGGGATACCGGGCGACCTGCTAGAGTATGCAGTCTTACTCTTGCATGCTGGATTCCGCCAGGGTGGACGAACCCTTTCCCTAGCTGTTCGTGGGAACAACTGTGGCAACACACACCCAGTTACGAATGCGGTTCAAAATGATCGAACGTGCAGAGAACCCAACAATGAGTCGACAAACAGTGCCAATCGCCCCAGAGTTCCGGTTGCTGCAAATAATTTAGATGGAAACACGATGACGAAACGGCGAGACAATCGATGTCTTGAGTGGACGGATCGACATAGGGATGACTTGATGGATTGCTGCGATTACAGCATTGTCCCTGATCGCAGGGGTTATATGGCGCGCCAGCACACTCTGTGGTGCCAGAAACACCCACAGCTTTCACACGTTTCGCAATAGAGGTTACGAAACCACGCAGATAATCTCTTGCAAACAGGATATATACGTGGAACGCTTTCCTAACCACTGCAAGAACAAGCCGCAGACGAAGAAGAGGGAGCAACATCAAGACCAACCGTGAAAATCAGGCATCCCCGAGAGATGATAGCAATTTCAGGACAGAGAGAAACATTAACATCCTGGTTCCTTTCAAACCCCAAGATCTGGCTGAAATGGACGACGCCTTTCGTGAGGATCTCTTGAAGGAGTCCGACCTCTGGACCATGACTTGTTTAGCTTATGATGCGGCGAGAGGTTGGCCAATTTTCATCGAAGGGAAGCCGACGTTAGACCAAAAGACCAAAAGGTGCTTGCATCAACTAAACAAGAAGATTGGCTGGGCTAGACAAAACGCGTCCCGTATTCAGTGTGTGATCGACTACATAACATCTGGTAAGTCTTTTACGGTAAGGGTCTGAAAGTTCGCTCATGAACTGAGGATCCACAATCACATATTGAACAAGTCAAAGGCTGCTGACCATCAAGCAACACATTGTTGACAAAATACGGGTGTATTCTGACACAGGGAGGATAAAACAGAAGAGGGAGGGATGGGTTAGGAAGAATCAACAGTTTCTCGCTAACCCGTCGCGCCTCTTCAGCAATCACCCTGATTTTGTTAATAATCCGCCTACATCCAAGATGGTAGAGGCTTTTTGGAGAGAGATTCATAAAGTTCAACACCCATTGCAAGAAGAAATTTAGAACATCATGGGTTTCAAGGAGCTGTGCAACAACCTCATAATGTCCAAGGAAAAATGTCCACCAATCACTGCCGAAGAGGTGAAGAAAGCACTGAGGGGCACGAAGAACTTCTCCGCGGCTGGAACGGATGGTATCAAGAACTTCTGGTGGAAGGAGTTTACTTCTACACACCAACATCTGGCCTGGATCTTTGCCTCATATTTGAAGTCAAAGACGCCCATTCCGCTGTTGCTGGTATTAGGTCGCACTGTTCTCTTACCCAAGAAAGGCGACTTGTCCAGCTCGAAAAACTACAGGCCAATAACTTGTCTAAACACGCTGTATAAGATCTCTACAGCTATCCTGAACGACAGGATTGTTCGGACAATTGAACCTGCGTGAAGAGAAATCTACGAACAACGTGAATCAAAAAGAGGCGAAGCAGGCTGTCAGGGAAAGCTGCTAATCAACAGAAACGTCTGCAAAGACGCTGCAGTCTACAATCTCCATCTGTCGATGTCTGGATCGATTACCAGAAAGGTTTTGATTCAACCTCTTATAGACTCATTATCTGTCTGTTGGAAAGCTTGAAGGTTTATCCACACATAGTGGGATGCATAAAGAGATTGATGCCCCTTTGAGAAACCAGATTTAATATCTCATTTGGAAAACATTATTTGACAATCAACAGCGTCACTTTCCAGAGGGGCGTCTTTCAGGGTGACATTATAAGCCCTTTTCTCTTTTGCATCACACTCTTGCCACTATCTCTCGCACTACGCGATTCTCATGGGGACCTCTGCGGCGGATCTAATAATCGTGAGCATAAGCTCACTCATACATTCTGTATGGATGACTTCAAGATCTATGCTTCTCGAACACAGCATCTCAAGGATGCTCTAAAAATCATCGAGGGGTACATACGAGAAATTGATATGAACTTTGGATCGGACAAGTGTGCCAAGATTCATTTAAAGCAAGGATGACTGGAGAGACTTACGTATGCCTGGGCGTGCCGGAAAGCCGCATTCAGGATGTAAAATCAGTGGAGGGGGCTCTTCGAAGTAGATACAAGCGTCTCCTTTGGCAGATTTGGTCTTCTAATCTGTCGGCGTTGAACAAGATATCTGCAATTAACCTGATTGCCGTCCCGGTTCTTCTCTAGTCATTTGGGGGGTTTCATGGACATAAAGGAGGGCGCGGACTTCTAAATATCTAGTGTTTTTATGACCGAATCATCTTGGGTACAGTTTACCTCGTGGTGAATGGAGAGATCCTCTTCTGAAAATGGTCAGGAACCATGAGATGACTGGCAAAGGAGCGTTCCTTTTCAAAGCAGCGGAGCAGGCGGCCGAGACCCTTGGCCTGGACCTTAGCATTAGAAGTGAGAAAAGTGCATTACTTCATCAAGGTGCCTCACTTCTAAGAGCCGGAGTGAAGAAAGCAGAGGTCAATAATTTCCTCGAACAGCTCAACCACAAGGAAATGCACGGAAACTTTCACAAATATGTGAACGATCAGTTCTTGTCGATGGAGTTAACGTTTGATTTTCTGAAATCATCCGAACTGAATTCAGGCACAGTGGGTTTTATTTTCGCGTGTCGCGATGGTACCATTTCCAACTTGATATACCGTAGCCGGAACTTACGTGAAGAAGTTCCCAGCGACAGGTTCAAAGCATGTCATGCACATTTTGAGCACCTACAGTACATACAATCCGGGTGTCTCACTCACGCGGAAACGACGTTTCCCCACAGACACAATGCAGCCTTGAGAGTGCTTTATTACCATCTTTTATATTTTGTGGTGTTGACCGCGACCCTGCCCTGGCGAATGCTCTCAGAGAGATAGAGACAATTGTCGAGTACGAGATGTGCAAAATTTACTGGAATTACAAATTTGATCCAGACGTGCATATTGAACACTCGAGGACTGACATCGTACTCCTTGACAAAGAGAAACAAACTATGTTCGTGATCGAATTCTCGGTTCCGACCGACGCCAACATTGCAATCAAGGGAAGGAAAGGGGGAAGAATGCCAAGGCACTTGCGAGGTCGATACAGAAAGCTGTCATTCTTGAGTCGCTTCGTGATTCCATCGTACCACGCAACACAAGTTTCATTCTTCTCTGCGTTTGCATGGAGAACACAGTTTTCAGGACTTACAAATAGACTTCGAAATTGGTCCACCATGCTCATATTTTGGATTTTCTCAACCGTCCAATCAATTATCACTGGATTAGCTTTAAGTGCAAGACTTGATTTGTCCAACTTAGCCAATGCACTCAGTATTAGTTCCAATTCTAATAGAAAATTGTTGCTGTTGAGCATGGCATAAGTCTTGAAAGAGTATACGAAACTCACAATAACCATGTAGTCAAGTATGATCCTTGATTTCCAGTTCACAGGTTCCTGAGGGACTGCAAAACCCAATACGACCTGCATGGTAAAGAACAAATTCCAGTCATTGCTGTACTGTTTCGACGCGTACATGAGCATCCAGAGCATTACAGAAAATACTGCAGTTAAGGCTAGTGCATACAGGAAAATCAATTCAGTAAAATCTTCCAGATTCATTATTTTTGTCGAGACTGTTTTTTTGTTTTGTTCAGATATAACCACTCGATGTCAAATGTTGTTTTTGCCTTTTCAAGATAAACAATGAAGTTCACTTTCATCGCAAAAGCATTCAGCAACAGTATGTCTTTTCCCGAAAAGTTGTTTGGATGTGGAGGAAAATGAACAACTGTGGCTGCCAGCTGGTAACTGATTGTTCCTAGCATTTCGAAGCAGTTTCTTTCTCATGGGTTCTAGTGACTTTTGTGCATGAATTCAAGTCTTTGACGTATATTTGTTTTTAATGACAAAACTCTCTAGAGCAACAAAAATATCAAATCCATGGATGAAAAGTTGCGAAATTTTTCTCGGGTCAATTTGGTCTTTTTATTTTTACTTCCACTTGAAAAATGTTAAATTGACAATTTTTTGAAATGGGCATCGAAATGTTCTGGCCCAAAATCGAACAACAATTTGTTCGTTGTAAGAAATACGAACATTGAAGGCAATTCGATGCTCATGATAGCGAAACTAGCTGAAGTTCAGAATGAGCTTGTGAGGAATTCATCTAAAACAAAGTTGGAACCCTAGTTTTTTCTGTGCAGAGAAAATTGTTACTAATCTTACGATCTTACAAACTACTAAAATCACAGCGCCAATATTTAGGAGCTAGATTACAAGCAATATCATAAAATCCTATTTATAACAATCCATTAACATATTCAAATTCACACTGATAGAAAATTCATGCAGCTTTGACTCAAAGTAGGTAATCCGAATATATCAATTACCATTAATACACAAAATCATGTACACAATACAGGCTTACGAAAATAACACTTTTGAATTCCCACTGAGGTCACAAGGTGACTTACGTAATTTTTTGCGCTGAATCCTATTCTGAAAACATAATTTGTCTAGCTTGACAAGAGTTTGAGGTACTGTAACGTAAATGTGCAAAAGCCCGTTTTTCTTAAATTTTCAGGTGGAAATAACTTCAAAACGCAATGATGCTTCTCAATTTGGCCAACAGACACGGTTTCCTCATGAAAAAGTCTATAGAAAAACGCATACATGGCTTTGATATGGTGAGATATTTATAACTGTAGGACACTTCATATTAAGATATTCTATTTTTGTGAATACTTAAACACCGAATGTTTCATCGGACCGATTTCCTGAGAACTCTCTATCAAAGGGTTATCCGGGTCGGTTTTTGGGTCGCTGATTACGACTTTGAGATCCAAATTCAGAAGTTCTCAATAGTGGATGAAAATGGCGGAAAGGGTGTCGAGATAGAGCACGATTCAGAAAAATAAGGCAAAGTGTGCTAATGACACAGCCAACGAAGGCAAAATTCACTGCGACTAACTTCAGACAGAGAACTTCTTCTGTTGTACGAATGACAATCCAGATTCCCGAAGTGCACTAACCATTTCATTCCACAGGTAGATAATTGCATCACATTTCAGTATTTGTGCCGTCAAAGCTCACCATTCATCTTTAGCATGTTCGTTGTATGTTACATTATCAAATAGAGTTTGTCTAAACCGTCCGGTTTAAGCCTGTTACATTTGCAGTTAGAATGTCCTCGAGAAACAGAGATGTGATATTGAAAACGATGTTAAAGTGTGGTCCTTCCAGTATTCCAATTGTGAAATCCAGCACCAAAATTACAATTTGGTTCTGCATAAACAGTGCACGAATTGTTACGCGGTTCTGAGGCATTGTAGTAAAGGTAAGCTTGATGTGTAGCATCTGCTGCGAAACCTATTCCCGTAGCCTCAGCAAATCTTCTTCCGACTCCTGCAGTAATGATAGATGAATGTGAAGAAGCACCTATATTTGAAAAAGCATCTGACGATGGGGACTTCATTGCGCATGACTGTGATACTACTATGCAATTATTTGACTAAGCTGCACTAAACGATTTCATAGGAGATTTAGATTTATCGAAAGAAAAGGTTGAACTATTAGGCTCTTGGTTACAAGAAAGTAAACGCCTCTAAACAGGAATAGTTTCGTGAAAACAATTTCAACAATTCTTGCTGATTAAGATTCCGTGGTATTTTGCAATGACGTATCCAGCTTATTACAAGAATTGGGAATAGTATACTGTTTGAAAGATCAGAGACTTTTCATAGATGCTTCTGAAAGAAGTTAAGAGGATGTCCATTTACACAATGGAAATAAAGATGCCTCAATTCACATATTTCGCTCAGGGCACATATGCGAGTCTTACACCAATATGAATCTCACTTTTAAATTAGTGCAATATAAAAATCATAAGTCGAAACTTTGGGGTGACCTGCAAGCAATTGGCATGATTCTTGTGCTGCAAGGTGGCTACACAAATATTCCATTGTTTCTTGTCTGAGTGGGATAGCAGAGTACGTGACTTGCATAAGAAGCAGAAATATTTGCCACAGAGAAAGTCATTGGAACCAGGTTCACGAAATATTCTGAATGAAACATTGTTTGATCTGAGTGACGTACTGCTACCAGCCCTGCTTATAAAACAAGGATCGATGAAGCAGTTTGTCGAAGCACTAAAAGAAGATAGTAAATGTTTTCAGTACCTTCTCAAAAAATGTAAATTTGTAGGTGAAGCTAAGATTGAAAAAGGATTTTTACCGTTCCTGACATTAAAAGACTTATGAACGACGGTGATTTCGTGAAAACGATGTCAGACCTTGAGAAAAGAGCATGAATGAGTTCCAAGAGAGTGACAAGAGGCTTTTTAAGAAATGTCAAAGCGATAAATTACAAGGCTCTTGATGCAGATATGTTGAATCACTTCAAGAGTCTGAAATGCAACATGAGCCTTGAGCCTCACTCTTTGCATTTCCACCTTGAATTCTACTATGAAAACCTTGGAGACGTGAGTGAGGAGCGAGATGAACGTTTTCATCAGGATATTTGAAGGTATGAAGGCAGATAAAATACAGGCATTTTAGCTGACGATTGCTGGTGTTCTTGCATGTTTGTATTGCATCATGTTCAATTATTGCCTGAATTGGCTGGATCATGCTCTACCTTGCCTTAATTGGCTGAATCATGCCTTAGCTTGCCTTAGCTTGTCGGGTCACTAGACTATCTTGTCATAGTTGGCTGGCTCATTGGCATACTTTGCCTAATTATCCCGAATCATGCTCTATCTCGGTATACTATCTGCCATATTTGGTCAGTCCGTAGAAGCGTTCGGTGCTTAGGTGTCCAAGCCAATAGAATTTGTAAATGTAAAGTGTCTTAGAGCTGTAAACATTTAACTATATCGGAAACCAAGTATGTACATTTCCGTGAATTTTTTCGTGAGGAATCCGATTCTGTCAGCTAAATTACCAAGCATCGTCGCGTTTCAAAGTTATGTCCATCTGAAAATGTCAAAAAACGGCCTCTTGCACATTTAGGTTGGAATATTGCAAAAGCCTGAAGTGCTAGACAAATTCTGCTGCCAAATTCGGGTTCTGTATGAAAAATTTCGTAGGACAACAACTTCGGATCTCAGTAGGGAAAATCTCGCTGGTCATTACTATTAATACATAAAATCGTGTACACATAAGTTTAATCAACTATCATTTTTTCTATAACCTCAAATCTGTTGTAAATTCTCCATGAGTGAGGACAAAGTATCTCTGTTTATACAGAAATTTGTCGATGAATCCGGGAATCAAAAAATCCAACCACAACTTCGATTACAAGTACTGAAACAAGTTGATTGTAACTGATGGCCAAGTCATCCAACACTTCTTTGTTCTTTTCTGTAGGCGATATCTTCGGCACGACATAGTGTCTCTGTTTCTTATCTAAACTTATCATTTTGCTTCCAGCAAGAACAATGTGCTTCACATAAGTCACAGCTTCACACTAATTCTAAAGGTTCAATTTGATCTTTAACAGAACGATCCAAGAATGTAACAGTCTTCTACTTCTTCATGAATACAGCTTATATAAATCATAAGTCATAAAATCAAACTCATTATAAATACAGATTTTCATATCAATCGAAAACCGTGGCAGCAAAAACGTTACCTTCAGATTGACTGTGTTATCAAAGCTTCCGACAGTGACATATTCTTAACTAGCTGTACTCATACTCTTCCTTTGAGTGTAACAGCAACAATTTCAATCACAAACACGATGCCAGAGATCAAAAATCCAACTAGAAGTTCAGACACAAGAATCGGGATAAGTTCATTGTATCTGATTGCCAAATCATTCAATGCTTCTTTGTTTATCTCTTCATACGAAATACTTGGCACAACGTCTTTATTCCACTTCTCGAAGAGACCAAATGCCGTTAGTCTTAAGAACAGGCTACTGAATCGCTCAACGTAAGGAGAACCTGGTTCTAGATAGAATCCTTCTGTTGATGTGATAAAAGGTTCTTCCACTGTCGTGGTTCCAGCAGTTCCATCCACACCCTTAAAGCGCGAGTTGAACCAATTTGATTGCGTGTTCAACATGATGCAACTTACATTCTTCTCTGCGATTGCATGAAGAACACAGTTCTCAGGGCTCGAAAATAGACTGCTAGATTTCTTCACTATGCTCATATTTTGGATGTCCTTAATCATCCAATCAACTATCAATGGATTAGCTTCAAGTGCAAGCCCTGATTTATCTAACTCATCCAATGTACGCAGTTTTAGTTCCAGATCTGATTGAAAATTGATGCTGGTAAGCATAGCATAAATCTTGGAAGAGTATATGAAACTTACAATGACCATGTAGGCAAATATGATCCTTGATCTCCAGTTTACAGGTTCTTGAGGAACTGTCAAACCCAGTACGACCTGCATCGTGAAAGACAAATTCCAGTCATTACTGTACTGTTTCAACGCATATATGAGAAGCCAGAGCATTGCGGAAAATATTGCAATTGGGGCTAGTGCGTATAAGAAAGTCATTTCATTGAAATCTACTTGGTTCTTCATTGTTGGCGACAAAGCGTTGAAACTCCCAAATCCAATTACCAAGTGTTCCAGACAGGAAAACTTCCCCTTAATCTGGTGTATTGTCCGGCTAAGAAGGATTTGCACTTTGTTTGCGAATAGCGGCTCGATGTCAAGTATTTTTTTGGCCTTTTCAAAATAAACACTGAAGTTCATCTTCATTGCAAGAGCATTTAGCAACAGTATGTCTTTTCCCGAAAAATTAACTGGATAACCAGAGGAGTTGTATTCTATATTAATATGTGGAGGATAATGGACAGCTGAGGCTACCAGCTGGTAACGATTCATGTTTCGTAATTTGTCTGGAAATAACGGTGTTCCTAGTGAGTAACTTTTTGTTGAGTAAATGTTCATAAATGGATTGAAGTACTGCAAATTGGATGTATTTCCAACGAATTCAAGAATGCTGACGTCCAGAAATTGATTGTTCCAAGCATTTCGAAGTAGTTTCTTCTTCATGGGATCTATTGACTTTTGTGCATCAGAAAATTCAAGGACTAAACACTTTGGTCGAAACCGACCTTTTAACAAGATACTGATCCACTTTATTATTTCTGTTGCAATGTTTGAGTTGTACTGAACAGCATCTATTATCATGAAGAATGTCGTTGTTGGCAAATGAAAAGTTTCCAACTGCTTGAAATCATTGATATTTTTCTCTATAGTTTCGTTTTGCACAAGAAAGTGGATACTTGGTTTGACTCGCTTGATTTCCCGTAGAATTGTTGTGACTTTTTCTTCCTTTTGAAATAGATTCTCATTAATAATCAGCAACGTTTGATATGTAAAGGCATCTTGTTCCACATACTTTGCTAATCCTTTTAACCAATTTGGTTGATTTATGTCTATTTTGCAGTCGGAAAAAACACATATTAAGAGAAAACTAAACAAAAAAACTACAAAATTTATAGACATTTCAAATATCTAAGAATTCTAACATTTACTTCTGGTGTCTGTTCTTCAACTGAAAAACTTTGCTTCGTTTATTTCTTTGCTTCGCTCAGGAGCGAGCTCAATCACTCATTTTGCTGACCTAAATGCGACAGCACTTATACTAAAAGCACGAGAATTACATGAGTGTAATGCATTACTTTTTCTTTTCTTCGTTTTTCTTAGCAACGGTGTCAATCACTATTTTGCTGACCTACATGCGACAGCACATCATGTTAGAAGCATGAAAAGTACATAAATATAAATGAAAGTATCCATTGTGATGTAAATAATTTGTCATCAGTGATGGTCATAACCTTTCTTGGGGATGTTGAGAGTATTCTAGGGGCAAAAGTAGTTTTAAAAAAAGATTTATATACTTTATAAACAATTTTTTTGCAAAAAGAGTCCGAAGAAAAAAGCGTAAAATTACGGAAATAGTTTAATTTTTAATTTTTTTTTGTTCTTTTTTTTTTAAATTTCTCCCATGGGTTTGAAGGTGGGATGTTAGAGAATCAGAAAAAAAATATGCCACCTCAATTCCTTTCAAAAAGTTGAATTATTCAGAGGGATGAAATATGTGAAAATTCAAAAGTACAAAAACGTGTTTTTTATTTTATGTGTCCTAAACATACAAAAAAATTGTTGCAAAAGCTCAAAAATGTGAAAAAGAATAGTCTACATTGTTTTTTTTCAGTTTTAAATTTATAAAAATTATTCGTGTGTAGACGCAGTCAGTGCAGCGACCCGACCGGTGATTGTCACACATCGCACGTTGGCAAGAAGCGCAGGAGACACCTTATCTTTTTCCATTAACGCATTTCTAACGACGTCGTGACTTTTGCTATATGCAGCCATTGCTACTTTTCTCAAGAATGCACTGTAGAAAAAAAGTTTTATTGCAGGGCTAATTTCAGGTATTGAATGACACACGTTAGAAAAAGAGGTCCATTCGATTTTCGA
>JAUMHM010133952.1:0-18517 GCA_032362435.1 Melikaiella ostensackeni
AATAAATGCATTACTCTAGATGGAGATTATGTCGAAGAATAAAGCCAATTTTTCATTCAAAATATCGTTTTTTCATTATCAGGCCGAAGACTTTTCAGCCCATGTAGTACTCGTAATTATTGATTATTATGAAATCCTACGCTGTTGCGCAGACCTTTTCAATTTGAACTCTTTCATAATTTTTTTTTTTTTTGAATATCGATTTTTTAAAAATAAACGTTATGTTGTATTTTCCAAATTAGGACATATAGATTAGTGATTTTTTTGAATAACCTTGTAGGTTTTTTTAATTGGAAAATAATTCTTAGATATAATTTTTGAATTTCTTTGGTATTAGCGATTAATTATTGAATAATCGTTAAAGAGTGATCACAAACATCATTATAAAAATGATTTACTTTGGTAATAAGTGAATTTTGCATGAACTTTGTTATCAGAATATATAATTATAATATATTGAACACATTTATTATTAATAATAATTATTTTAATATTTCTTAGAACTTTAACATTTTTTGTAAATCTTTGAAATACTTTGAAATAATTTGAAATCTTTTAAAATCTTTTGGAGTCTTTGCGAATTTCCTTGAAATCTTCGTGAAATTTCAAAATTTTTTTAAAATCTTTGAAATCTGTGCAAAGACTTGGAAATATTCTAAAATATTTTGAAATCTTTCAAAATCTTTTCAAATCTCTGTGAAATGTTTGTGAAATCTTTGAAATCATTGTGACATAATTTACAGTTTATTTAAAATCATCTGAAGTCCTTGTCTATTTGTTCGAAATGTTTAAAATCTTTGCGAGGTTTTTGAAATCTCCTGAAATATTTTTAAATCTTTGAAACTTTGCGGAAATTTTAAAATTTTTGTGAAATTTTAAAATCCTTGAAATCTCTCTGGAATCTTTGATATCTTTTCGAAATCTTGAAAATCTGAAATCGTATGGATTATATTTGAGAATTATTTACCAATTTTCGCGATATTTCGGAAAACTGAAATATTTCTGAAATATTTGAAGTCTTTGCGAAATCTTAGAAGTCTTTTAATATCTTCTGAAATCTTTAAGAAATCTTTGAAATTTGAAATCTTTGAAATCTTTGCAAAATTTTGGGAATTTTCTGAATTATATCTAAGAATCATTCAAGAATCTTTGAAGTCTTAGCGAAATATCCTGAAATCTTTTGAATTATATTCAAGAATTATCTATCAATTGATATGCTAACCTTGAAAATCTTCTGAAATCCTATGAAATCTTTGTGAGATTCTTTTAAATCTTATAAAGTCTTTCGAAATTTTTGAAATTGTTTGAGATCATCGTGAAATGATTTATAATCTTTGAAATCTATTGATTCCTTTGCGAAATTATTTAAAACTTATTGAAACATTCGAAACGTCAAGAAATCTTTGCGAAATCTTGAAATTCTTTCGAAATATTTCAAAACTCTCTTGGAATATTTGAATCTGTGAAATCTTTGAAATCTTCTGAAACCTTTTCCAATATTCGTCATCTTTTGAAATCTTTGTCAAATTTTGGAATCTTCGAAGATTTTCTGAAATCTTCGCGAAATATCGGAAATCTTCTGATTTATATCTAAGAATTATTTACCAATCTTTGAGATCTTTCTGAAGTCTTTAAAACTGAATTATTTGCTAATCTTTGAAATTCTGTGGAATCTTTGTAAAATTTTTTTTAAATGATGTAAAATCTTCAGAAATATTTTTAAATCTTTGTGAATTTCTTTGAAATGCTAATACCAAAGAAATTTAGAATTATATCTAAAGAATATCCACCAATTAGAATGCCAAAATAATTAATCAAATATATGTTCATAACAAATAAAGACTGTTATGTTAACCAAATCTGCACAGATAATTAAGACATCGAAATTGTCTTATATTTGTTTGTAAGTTCTTGACACCATAATTTACAGAAATATCATTTTGTTTGAATATAATAAGATAACACAATGCATACAATCACACATGGAAAAACCTGATGTTATATGCTTTTAATTCGCGTTTCTCGTAAGAAATGATCCGGTATTTACAACGGGAAAAAACTGAGAAATAATCCGGAATTCAGAAGGCAAAAATCAGTAGTCACCCTGTGTGTATAATGTGAGGTGCATAAATTGATACGAATCGGTTAGGCAAATTTTTGTATTTTATGAATTTTATGTATTGATGCTCAGTATGAAATATATAAATCAATTATCCATTGCGATAATTGATATTCGATCTGTAAAAATTTCTGAGTGACTTACTTTGAAGACACAGAGAGTCAATAAGCAGAAGATAGCACACTTCATGGTTTGAATGAGACGTTTAATTTCTACTTCCTATCAGAGATGAAGCAGAATTAGTATTAATTGATATCCATCTGTAGAGTTGCCTTTTTATACCAAAAAATTACCACGTGAAATGCTTATTTAGATGACGGAGAAGCAATTCATGACAGAAGAGTTGGGGAAAAGATAGGAAATTATCATGTTTTGAAGCCTTGCCAAAGGTAACGTTGGGTCAAGAAAAATATGTTTTTCTAGAATTTTTGTTTAAACTATCAAAGCATGTGTTGATATGGTTTTTTATATGACATCATTTGTCCTACGATATATGAATATGTGTACATGTATACTAGGCCATAGAATATAGAGCATTCTTGATTAAGAATTCGCACTACGAACACAAATAAACATATTTTGTTGATTCAGCCTTGCCTCTGGCTAGATCTCATGCACTGTTTGCATTGAAATAGTCTTCCTGCTTTGAAAATAACATTTTATTTCGAATCAAAAACAATCGAAAAGACAAATTCACTAATTGATTTGTAACCAAATCACTATAGAATCAATCAATGTTTTCACTAATTGGATTTAGTAAAATATTATATAGCATTTGAGCGAGATGATACGAGAGTCGATCGCGAATTTCATTAATCTCAGTTTGCCATATGATACTCTAATATCGTCTTAATCCTTTCTTAGATCACATATTTTTAGAATAAAAACTGTTATTTTCAAATCAAACACAAGAAATTGAGTTTTGGTGCATTTAATATATATTATAACAGATTTTTTCTTATTATAAGAACATCAAAAATACCAATGTTATTTGAATTTATTTTCTCTAGAAAACTGTTCATATTTGCATATTTACGATTGACATTTTTGAAATAAAAACTGAAATATTATTACTATTTACGGTGAGCCGTAACTAATTTTATCCGGAAGTTCCTTGAAGATAAATGATAAAAAAAGATAAATAAATTAGAATAAATAATTAAAATTCATTGAATATTTCTTCATGATGCCAAATAAGTATTTTTTATATCAACAAATCCCAATACAGCAAATATTTTCAATATTTAAAACTTTTATTGATCTTTTTTTATGAGAGCAGCATTCAATTACAACACGTGATTAACTGATGAGTACAATGATGTTTCAAAAACTTTTTTTGATAAAAGGGCTTTTTCAAATATATAAAAACCTCAGTAATTATATATCTCTCCAGTCTCTCGTTCTCGAACATAATATTTTTTTACTCAGTTTTTAAACAAAAAGAAGTCTATCATATTTGAAATTCAAAAATCGAATACAGAAAAAAAAACGATTTGAAAAAAACCTCTGCTACGCTTTTTAAAAATTCATTTCAAAAATATACGAACGTCATCCGAGGAGAGAATTCTGCAACAAAAAGTTCAGAAATTATACGAGATACGAAAAAACGTTGAGAAGCAAAATTATTCATTTCAAGAAGGTCGACAATTTTATGTGGAACAATTTTTTTGATAAGACTCATATTTTTTGTTTTAATCGTAAAAAATGTTATTAAAAATGAAAAATCCCACTTTCCGGTCAAATTATGCAAGATATTATGGAATTCAACAAACAAAATTGTTCACCTCAGGAAGATCTATAAATGTTCTTATAATCATTCTTCGATAAGACGCATAGTTTTTGTTTTCAATGAGAAAAATGTTATTGGAAATAATTAATTCTAGTTTCCGGCAAAACTATACGAGATACGAAAAAATGTAGAGACGTGAAATTGTTTATTTCAAAAGGTCGTCAATTTTATGAAAAACAATTTTTTTTATAAGACGCATTTTTTTGTTTTAACCGTGAAAAATGTTATAAAAAATAAAAAAAATCACATTTTACGGCAAAACTATGCAAAGTAAGATAAAATGTCAACAAACAAAATTGTTCACCTCAAAAGATCTACAAATTTCTGTGAAATATTTTTTCGATGAGACGCAGTTCTTCTTTAATTGTAAATAATGTTATTAAAAATAAAAAATAACATTTTTCGGCCAAACTATGCAAGGTAAGATAAAATGCTAACAAACAAAATTGTTCAACTAAAAAAAATTTACAAATTTTCGTGAAACATTTTTTCAGTAAATCGCAGTTTTTGTTTTAATCGTGAAAAATGCTATTAAAAATAATCAAAAATCACATTTCCCGATCAAACTGTACAGGATACGATGAAATCTTAACAAAGACAATTGTCCACTACAAAAAAATCTACAAATTTTCCTTAAAATATTTTTTTTGATAGGACACATTTTTTGTTTTAATCGTGAAAAATGTTATTAAGCATAAAAGATTACATTTTTGGCCAAACTATACAAGATAAGATAAAATGTTAAAAAACAAAGCTGTTCATCTCAAAATTGTTTAATGATATACGCAATTTTCACTTTCCATGCGTAGTTTTTCGTTTGCTTCTAAAAATTAAATTAGAATTCAACAATTAAAAATAGAAAAACAATACGAAACACAATAAAATGCTGCAGGTCAGAATTGTTCGTCTAAAATAGATCCACGTTCACAACAACACGTTTCTCAATAAAAATACCACACTGCTGATAAAAATGATTGATAATGACCACGCTAATCATTGTGAAAATTGAAATAAAAATACCACTTGGTGATTTTACCAAAAAAGTGTAAAGTTACAGTATTTCACGTGGTAAAATTACGCTAAAAACGGTTACACTATCGTTGAAATTCACCACGTTCATCAGTGGTATTTTTATGTCCACTGATTTCACGTGGTAATACTTTTACGATAAAATTTATACAAAAATTGTGAAATTTTACAGTTAATCGCTGCAAGTTCACAATAAACTTGTAGAATTAACTAAAACGTTCACAAGCCGACATGAAATTTTCGAACACTTTTTTTACAGTGCAGTTTTTCTGTTAATCGAAATTCTGTTTACACGTAATTTTTTTTTAAAGTAGCGCGCAATAGGTAGAAATATTTTTAAACTGCGACTAATCTACCTTATCCGTTTTTCTAACCAGTTCGCCACATTCAATTAGATATAATTCAGAAATTTTTAGGAGATTTCCAAAATTTTGCAAAGATTTCAATGATTTTAGAAAGATTTCAAAGATTTTAAAATTTCAAAAAGATTTCAGAAATTCTATAAACATTTCAACCATTTTTAAGAAATTATCGAAGATTTAAAAAGATTGAATAGCATTGTAAATCATTTCACAAAGATTAATAAAGAATCACAAGGATTTCAATGATTTTATAAAGGTTTCAAAAGATTTCAGAAGATTTTCAAGATTTCGCAAAGATAAGAAAGATTTCAGGAAGGCTTCAAAGATATTCAAGATTTCGCAAAGTTTTCAAAAGATTTTGAAAATTTCAGAAGTACTTCAAAGATTTCCATAATTTCGCAAAAATTAGTAAATGAATCTTAGATATAATTCAGACGATTTCAGATTTCAAATATTTCGTAAGGATTTCAACGAATTCAGAAAGATCTCAAATATTTTAAAATTTCACAAAGATTTGATAGGCTCCACAAGGTCTCAAAGATTTCAAAAGAATTTAGAAGATTTCAAAGTTTTCGCAAAGATTTCAAACATTTCGAAGAAATTCACGAAGACTTCAAAAGATTTCAAATTGATTGTGAATCAATTGACAAAGATTTCAAAAGATTCCAAAGATTTCACAAAGATTTTAACGATTTCCAAGATTGCGCAAACATTCCAAAGAAATTCGCAAAGATTCCAAAAGATTTTAAAAGACTGTAAATTATTTCATAATATATACCAAAGATTCAAAAGGTTTCAAAAAATTTAAAAGATATAAAAATAGTTATTATTAATAATAAATATATTAAAAATATATAATATATTGTATAATAATCTATACATATATTTCCCGAAAGATTTCAAAGATTTCAATATATTTCAAAGATCTCAGAAGATCTCAGAAGATTTCATAAAGATTTCGAAGATTTTAAGTGTATACTAGTTTATTGAATCAATGTCAGGGAACTAAAATGAGGTAATAATTATAAGAGTTTCAAGAACATGGAAAAAAGCTCTTATGAAATTTTCTGAGAAAAATTGAAAAAAAAAGAAATTTTAAATGAAGGAGCTGAAAGTATACCTGCATCTTGTTTTAGAATATTTTTTATTATAATATTGTTGAAAAAATCTGCCTGCTGCACAGGCACATTATCGATTTTGGTTTAAATGTTATTCTTACGATTAAAATAAAAACTATGCATCTTATTTAGAAATAGTCTCGAAAAAATTTATTGATCTTTTCGAAATGAACAATTTTGCGTTTCAACATTTTTTCGTATCTTGCATAGTTTGACTGAAAAACGGAATTTTTTTGGTCCTTATAAAAATTTTCACGATTAAAACAAAAACTATGCGTCTTACTAGAAAATGGTTCGACACAAATTTGTAGATTTTTGGGATGAACAATTTTGCTACTACATATTTTTTCTTATCTTGAATAGATGGGCCATAAAATGGATTTTTTTATTTTTAATCACATACGGATGACTCCCATCTTTAAAACATTTTTGTCGGAGAATTTTTTTTCTGCTAGGAGTACGTGTCTTGAAAAACAACTTTTATTGTTTAGAAATGTTTCGGTTCAGTAGGTGCTGAGATACTTCTCTGCAAATATGTCAATTTCAGTGCAAATTTATTTGTTTATGAAATCATAACACTATAACTTGGAAAATGGATAATTGTACAAAAAAGTATCAGAAAAAATATCTTGTCTTGGTAAAAAATGTCTTGGAAAACGTTTTATAGAACTTTTTGAAAATCTACCCTGGGTAATCACAATAAGGGAACCTTTCTCGATACTTTGAATTAAATTTTGGAAAATTATGATAAATTTGGAAGAACTACGTTACAAGTTTTGTAAATTTCAGATAAATTCAGAATAAATAGTCACAAATTTCGTACTTTTCAATTTTATTTACGGAATATTCTGATAAATTGTAAGTGAAAACTTATCTTCTTTAGTTGATAATTCCTCTATTAGGTTATAAATTCATTTTTTTAATTGAAAAATCACTTTATTGTCGAAAATTTATCTATTTGGTTGAGGATTGAACTACTTTGTTGAAAATTCGTCTTTCTTCCTCGTATTCAACTGGTTGAAAATTTGATTGGAAAGTGGTTGAAAACTTGTTGATTGAAAATTCACCTTTCATGGTTGAAAATGAATTTTTGTGCTGAAAATTTAACTTTACTGGTTGAATATTCAACTATCTTCAAAAAATTCGTCCTTTTTGCTTGAAATTTCAACTACTTAGCTGAGAATGCAACTGTTTTTGGTTTAATTTTAATCTCTTCTGTTTGGAAATTCGTCCATGCAGAACGAAAATTCATCTTTTCTAGTAGAAGAGTCATTTTTCTTGGTTGGAAATTCATCTTTCTTGGTTGAGAATGAACTTTCTCGTTGAATATTCAACTGTCTTCGAAAAAAATCATCTTTTTGTCTTGAAAATGTAGGTATTTGGTTGATAGTGCAAATTTTTGGTTAAAAGTAACTTTGTTTTTGTTAAAAAGTTTTTTTGGGTTGGAAATTTTTTTTGGTGGTTAGTTGTAGACTTTGATGCCAAATAATTGTAAAAACAGATTCATCCCTCTGGATGCCGGGGGAAGCAGTCGTTTTCACTCCTAAGTCTCAAAAATCGTTTAAAAAATTCTGAAATGCGTTTCAAGTTTTTTATCTAAAATCTGAGACATGAATTTTGTACATTTTGATGGCAAATAATAGCAAAAAAAGTTTTATACCTAAAATCTGACACATGAATTTTGTACATTTCGATGACAAATAATTGCGAAAAAAGTTTCATTCTTCTAGCTGCCCGGGAAAGCAGTCGTTTTCACCCCTAAGTCTCGAAAATCTATGAAAAAAATTCTAAAAGGGGGATGAAACTTTTTTTTAAAATCATTTATCATAGAACTCTACAAAATTCCTGTTTCAGATTTTAGGTGAGGACATTTTTTATATTTCGTTTAACATAAATGTTGCAAACGTCAACTTCATAGATAAACAAAAAATAACTAATTCCATTATTCGGTATGTTAACTATTTCGACAGTGGTAAAGTACTTGTTTCTTATAAAAATATATTAATTTATTTGTATATTAATGCATAAAAGATATAACAGAAATGAGAAACGTGACGAACAGAAAAATTTGATAAGAAAACGCGATTTTGTAACATTTTCAACTTTATTAAAACAATAAGAGTGAGGTAAAGTTGTGAAACATGTAAATAGACTACGTCAATTTGTGAAAAATATTGACTAATTATCTAGTGATTTCATTTACTAACCAATTAGCGAACTTTTTTTGTCGATTGTTTTCGATAAAAATGTGCACGTGCTGCTTGTCAGGTGCTTGCTGTTGTGGTTCACAGAATTTCTTTTCGTTTTTCTGAGTGCACAAAGATTAAATAGATTACTTTTAAGGTGAGTGAAATAAGGTGAAATAGATTAATTGTTCAAATAATTTTTTTTTTCATTTTGAGGTAGATACTTGTAAAAACGTTGTGTTGGCGATAATGACATTGTATGATACAATATTTCCTTCTTATTGTTTCAATAAAACTAAAAATGCTACACAATCGCGCTTTTTTATTATGCATAGCAAATTCTCTCATTTGTTACGCTTCCCATTTCTTTAACCTTTTTAAAATTAATATAAAAAGCTCTAAATAACTTCATATATTTTCATGAAGCAATTAGTAGTTTTCCAGTATCGAATCCCTAAATATTTCAACCAATCGAACTAGTAATTTTCTACTAACCTTCAGTGGCTTACTTTTTTCTGATTGAACTGGTATCATTTTAATAACAATTCATGACATTTCACTAATTCCGATATAAAAGAGTACCTCAAAATAAACTTTCATTTTATTCAAGGAAATAATTTTATTGGTTTAAAATAATGAGATTGAGGGCGTTGGAATCAGGCCCCAACCTCAAAATTGGTTTGCCTCCTTTTTCCCCATGAATACCAGTATTAAATCTTCGTCAGATAATAAAGGCCTACTCCTGTTTTAAATCAAGCCTGTATTCGAAGTGGAAAATTGGCTGATTTCAATACCTTTTGTGTGAAACGATTTTTTTGGATTCTAACCCGAACATTCGAAAAGACCTTTTTACATGAAAAGAATTAGAATTAGCCAATTTTTCACTCCAAATACTGACTTCATTCAAAACAGGAATAGGTTCTAAGTATCTAACAAAGATGTAGTTCTAGTATTCATAGAGTAAAATATGGCAATTCAATTTCAAGTTTAGGGCCTGGTTCCAACGCCCTTAAATCAATTCTTTCTTTGCTTTTAGTCAGTATCTTATGTAAATTGAATTTTTTCGCTTAAATTTAACAAATAGTATCAAGCAAATCGTTTCTTCAATTCAATGAAGGAAAAAACGTCATAATTTGGAATCAAATGAATTTTTACTTTTAAAGATACTTCCACATTGTATCAAAAAACGAAATTAAGGAATTTTTTCAAATTTAAACATGAAATTTCTCTAACTGTACACTAAAAAAATTACCGGATCCAAAGAAATGCATTTCTTTATTTTCTACCAAAGATTTCTTCACTTCAATTAGGTAAATATTGTTGAGAAGCAAAAGTCATGCTTCGAATCAAAGAAATCAATCGGGGAGATGACAATTCCGTGATGTGTCTGTTATTTTATATCCCTTCTCGAGGGGAGAGTAAGTCTCGTTAAAAATCCTACCGGAATGCACATTAACTAATCATGTAAATTGAAGAAAACAATCATTAAAAAAAAATAGATCTCTTGAAATCTATGTATTCGAGATATCAATTCAAAAACTTCAGATACGTGTTTCTCCCAAAAAATATTTTTGGAGTTTGCCTTAAAACTTTGTCGCCACGGATAGCAAAATCTTGCCAATAATTTTTTTGTGATATTTTTTTTATACAAGTCAGTATTTCTTTGCCATGAATGAGAAAATTATTAAGCCTGAGAAATGATTTCTTCGAAGCTAAAAAGCTTGTTTCTTTGAATATATTTTTCACATCCTAATGAATATTTCCCCACTTAAATGAAATTGAGTCTTGACGTGATGAATACGTATTTGAATTCAGTAATTCCTTTATGTGTGGATGAAGTAATTAAGGTTTTTTTAGGTGAAAGAAATGTCCTTTTTATGATAAATAATTAATTATTCATTTCATTCATAACAAAAAATTTATCAGTTGTTAAAAGTTGAGTACGATCATTTCTTTGAATCATGTAATTGTTCTTTGATTCAAATTTTTTTCCTCATTGTACAGAAGTATAAGTGGTAAATAGATTAAAAATCCTCTAAATATATGTACACTACCGACAAATGGTATCGGATCACTAACCGGCTGACCTATTAAAATTAGCTTTGACTTTGAGAGGTGATAGCGCCGTCCAAAATATAGATAAAAATATTTTTGAAAACCCGTTGAAAAGCTCATTAAATTCCACGTTTACTTAGTACAAGTTTAACTAATTTGGCCTTGTATGTCTTGAATTATCACATAATAAAGGCAGAAATAAAATTCCGATTTTTAAGGAATTTTGATTTTCAACTCCAACTTTCGGGTTGTATTTTAAATTTAACATGCTTGCACAAAAAAATGATTATTTCATGAACCAGTGAAGATTGTTCAATGTTTAATGGATCAAATGAAAGGTAAAATGCTATTTATCACTTGTTTCAAATATCAAATTTATAAATAAATTTTTATAGATCCTGCTTCCATTAGGGCTTATTTGACGCAGAATCTCATAAGCCTTCCAATAGGTTTTTGAAAATATTTTATCTCTATTCTGGACGACGATCTTACCTTTCGAAGTCAAGGCTAATTTTAAATAGGTCAGCCGGTTAGTGTCCCGATACTATTCGTCGGTAGTGTACATTAGGGTGGGCTAAAATTTTTTTTTTATTATGGGTAACAAAAATCCTTTTCTTCATATAAAAATGAATCCCCATGATTTTTTCCCGATTTTGAAACGATATCTTGAAACTTTGCGAACAGTGATTTTTTTAAATATATTTTAATGTTGTGTCACCATTTCTTCATCAAATCAGTTTACCCTGTACGAATTTATTTATTTTAATATAAGACATGAGCTTGAAAAAGCAACCCAGCCATTTATATACCAAGTAGAATGATTCTTTCGCCAGGATTGCAAGTCCCTAGTATATCATTCAATGTTATTTTTCACGAATGAAACAAAAACTACGCCTTATTTTGAAAAATGGTTCATGACAAATTTGTAGATCCTTTTTGAGTAAACAATTCTTGTAAATTCATTTTTTTGTATCTGCATAGTTTGACCATAAAATTGAATTTTTTGATTCTTCAGTACCTTCATTGGTGGTTAAAACCAGAACCGTTGGTCAAAAAATGCTATTTAACAAACTCAATCTCTCTTTCCGGTCCCTAACTACGTGTGCCAAAGCGCAACTACGATATTCAGTTTTCACATAAAACTAATACCTTCTTATTATGATGAGAATGTAAAAATGATATTAAAAAAAGTGGCTCTGAGCAAATATCTATATATAATTTAGGCAAAAAATTCTGTTGAATAGAATGTTACTGTAGCTTGTGTCGTTTTTCCAAAAAGTTAATTTTTTTATTTTGAGTGTTATTTTTCACGATTAAAATAAAAACTACTGATCCCATTGAAAAACAATCAATCAAAAATTTGTAGTTCTTCAATCCGTGTACAAAATTTGTTTCTTTAGTATTTTCTTAGCTTGTTTCGTTTGTCGAAAAATTCAATTTTTTTATTAATGTCGTTTTTCATAAATAAAACAAAAACTACGCATCCTATCGAAAAGTTATTCATGAAAAATTTGTACATCTTTTTTGGGTGCACAATTTTTGTCATCTTGTCTTTTTTCGTATCTTGCGCAGTTTGACCAAAAAATGAAATTTTTGATCTTCCATTAATTTTTGTGCGATCAAAACTTGAATTTTTGATTTTTCGAGATTATTCGAAAAGTTGTTATTATAATCTTGTGGGCTTCCAAAAAGCAAAGTTTTCCTTTTTATGATTTTTTTTCATATTGTGCGTTGTTCGGCTTAAAATTGTCATTTTCCTTTGTTTTCTTTTTTTAATTTTGAAAATGCTATGACTCTGATAATTTTCTTTCAATCAAAAAAAGTCATGGAAAATAAATTGTTCGGTTTTTCGAGTACTATAAACAGTCGCAAATGGAATTTTTAAATCTCAAAAAAAAAATGGTCTCAAAAATTTTTAAAATGCTTCAACTTCTTGAATTTCCATCTAAAATATCTAGCTAACAAACCTGACCTTCAGTTCTTGACACTTAAAGAGTGTACCAAAGACCAATCTAATAAATAAATTTTTTCAGAAGTATCATGCTCATAGGCAGCCATGCACACACACACACACACACACACACACACGCGCGCGCGCGCGCGCGCACATTTGCAAAACCTGTTTTTCGGGTTCAGGTGGTCTCAAAACGTGGACATTTGACAAAAGCAGGAGGGGTGGGGTCAAATTTTACACAAATATAATACCTTCTCAGATGAGAATGGAAAAACGTGGGTCGCTAACGGCAAACAGGTCATAAATGGGTTAATTCTCTTTATACTGCTGATAATTATCAGTGTCGAAAACACTCACGGGTACCCGGGCATTAGCCGACGGATCAAATACCAACTCGGGGTTTGGGTATTAGGGTATCGGCAAAATGCCTATCACTATTCTAGACTAAAAAATTGAGAAGAATTTATTGGCCCACAAGGATCATTGTCAAAATATCACAATAAAGTATTAAGTTTTAGCAAAGTTTCGAAATTTCAGCTGGTTAGAATCAATAAAAGAAGTAATGTGATGGAGAAAAGTTTTTTTTTTTAGTCGTGAGTCGAAATTTCACAACTTTTTGTCAACGATTTATAACAGCATTTTTTCGCAAGTTATTTTAATAAATTATGTATATGTTTTAGGGTAAAAGATACGTAATGAACAGATTTCCGATTTAGATGTCTCTCACACTAAAATTTTCAAGGAAAGTAAATAAAGTTTACTCATTTCATAGCAATTAAATTACGGTATACGCAACGCTTTTCTCAACTCCATTTCACTGTCTAAATGTAGATAGGCATTTTTGTCAATAATGATGCAATCGCTATGGTATATATACAACTGAAAAATATTATATAACTTTTATCAGTGCCAGCTCAAAAAAATCTTCAAGAATTCATTTTCTGTCTCCAGCAAAATGAGGGTTTTTGCATGTACTCTACTGCTCTTTACTTTTCTGATATTTTTTAATTCTGGTCGTGAGTAGAATATAATAGAATAGTGAATTAATGATTTTATTATTTTACTTCTAGACATCGACTATATTCAAAAATTGTTGTTTTTGTAAAGCATATGCTTTGAAACAGTTGACACATATGTTATCATTGTATACGTTAATTCCATCTTGATGCGTAATTATGTTTTTACCTGAAAAATATTCTTATTCATTGCTATGGAATCATTAACTATACAATATTCTCAACATATTTTTTTATAAACCCAATTTTATGCATCACCACGTAGATTTTTACGTGGATGACCACGTTGACATTTTCACCTGTGATGCCAACATATGCTCCAAAAATTTTACTTCACATATATTTTCTGCCAAAAATCCTTTCATATCTATTCTGTTCGTGAGTAGAATAAAACATAATAACAAATCAATCATATACTAAAATATCTTACACCCAGATATCAACAATATTCGAAAATTGGTTTTTTGCAAAGCATATACTTAATTGAAACAGTTGAAATTATTTGCCATGAATTATTTACTTATATATTTAGTTATAAAACCAATTTAAATGCATCACCACGTGATGCATTTTCTCTGCATTTTCATTCTCTAGGATCCCGACATATGCTCCGAAAATATCACTTCACATATTTTTTCTTGAATATATCTCTGCATATCTATTCTGTTCGTGAATAAAATTGAATATGATAATAAATTAATCATATATTCAAATATCTTATATTCAGATAAAATCTATATTTAAAAATTGATTTTTCGTTTATTTGAAACAGTTGAAACATATGCTATCATTGTATACATGTATTTCATCTTGTTGCGTAATTATGTTTCACCGAAAAAAGTCTTATTTTTTTAAGCAGGTGCCTCCGCTCACTTGAAATTTTTCATGTAATGAGAAATCACTTTTTGGGCTTTTAGAAATTACTTTTGATATTTTGGGAAAATGTTACGGGAAAGTTCGAGGACCTGTAGAGGAATTTCCAACGAAGAATTCCACGTACCAATCGTATGTGGTTACCACCCCTAATATACCCCCAAGGTACCCTGAAAAGTAGCCATAAATCCAGAAATGTAAATTCTGCACGAAATCTATACTTCTGAGCACTTTATCCTCGTTTTTTTCTTTTTAATTATTATTTTAATCTTTTTGGTCTAGTGCAATATTAATCAATATTTTGAAGTAATTTGCAATTATTTCAACAAATTCTATTTGTTTAGACAAATGGTTTTTCTTAAAATACTGGCTTTCTTCTAACAGAATCAAAATGTATGTTGCCTTTCAATATATTTTAAACATTTTCGATACCTCAACTTTATTATTGAACAAATTTTCTTTTTTATTCGTTTTTTTCAGGAAATTAGGAATTTCTCTTTCTTTTTTGCTAAAATTATTACAACGAGTAATTGTTAGGAACATGAATTTCATTTTTTTTACTCATGAAATATTAAGACAATTCACAAATATAAACAACGAAACGTATCGTCTTTAAGAATAAGTAGTTATCACCACAAATGAATATTCATTGTATTAAGGAATGAAGATTCTTGAATTTCCCGAACAAAATTATTAAAACAAAAAAAATGTTAAATAATCAATTTATGATATAATGATATGCAATATAAAAAAGGCAACATAGAGCAATAAGTGGACTAAGCATATACCAAGTATGGGCCAAGATTGGTAAACAATTTCAATGGTATGAATAATAATTTTTTATAAAATATAATTTTTTCAAATTTTGGCCCATGCTTAGCCCATGCTTAGCTCATGCTTGATTTGATCATCGGTGCATCAATGGCAGCCAAGTCACCAATATTTGCGCCAACATTAGTATCGTAGGGTCCCAAGCTTGGACCAAGCATGACCCTATACGATTGATACATAGAATTCTTCGTTGGAAAGTCCTCTTAAAGTCTTGAACTTGAACTTGAAAATTTGAAATTTGAAAAAAAAGAAATTTCTCTCGAGTTTTCTCGTAAAAATCTCGCAAACGCTTAAAAGTTACTCCAAACACCCCAAAAAGTGATTTTTTCTCATTCATCTAATATGGGAAATTTCACCTGTAAAAATCAAATATTTTGAAAAAACAAAAATATGAAATTTTTTTCAGACTTCGAAACTCAATTGTACGGATCGTTGGCCTCCGGCACGGAGATTTTTTTTCTAATGCATTTTTGTACCTCCTTATTTTCCATGTCGACTTTCTTACGTGGGATACTAAAATATGTTCCAAAAATTTCACTTCACATCTTTTTCCTTCCATGTATCTCTGTATCTAAAACTTTTGTCTCATATATTACCAATCTTAAAAACTGAAACTTTTTTCACGCCTGGAACCAAAAATTTTTCTAAAATAGACTTTGTGTCCAAAAACCGTTAGAGGCGTTCTTCCTGCGTACATTTAAAGCTTACTCAACAATAATGTTCAAATAAAATTTTATCTATCGTGGCGTATCTTCTAAGCCGGGAAACCCGACACTGCCCTGTTAGCACCTGTACAGAATCTCCGCGTGCCTCTAGATTTTATAGAGTCACGTGTTAATATTAACTTACTTTTCCAATTACATTTAGGGCCTCTCAATTTCGGACGAATAACAAACTTTTGGTGATCGTCGACAATAGTCCTCATTAACAAATCCCTATATTTCTTTTTACAGAATCAATGAATCGACCACAAAATGGACCACCACGCCCGTTTACCACAGTGTTGATCAATAATCATCCTTATCAAGTACCCTATGGTTACGCGCCTCTTGTAAAGGGATCTGGAACTTATATTGTTGATGGTAATTAAAAAATTAAAATATAATCGTAACAAACATTTAAAAATTCTAGCTGCAACATCTATGTATCGTAGCTACTTAGTGTAATTAGACATTTCAAAACATCACAAAGGAAATAAGTCAACAGATATTTCATTTTTCTTGCAAACGAGTGAACAGATTATTATTTAAAATTCATGATTGATTCAGTTGTAGTGCAATCTTCACACTTTCGAATCCCTAGAAGAAACTTGAGAAATTATAAAAAATAATAGAATGGCGTGCAAAGACAATTAAATTATGCCAATTTGTTCCGAAGTCAAAAAATTTTATGTTAGCCAGAAACAATTCTGTCACATCACCAGGGCTCAATTTCAAAAGTTCATATTCTTATAGGAAATTTAATTGCGCATCTTTATTCTCTGGACAAGAAATATGTAGCGTTGACCGTTTTCGAAGTAAACCGGAAAACTGGTTTCCAGAAAACAAATTTTGTTGTCTTTTTAACTTTAACTCGCCGTAATTTAGCCAATTCTTGGAATTTTCAAATAAAATTCACAGAAAATATTTCGAATGATGTCCTACGTCTGGAAGAGTAAATAAAAAATGAACGTTTTTGTTTAGAAAAAAGTTATGAACTTGCACTTTCGTAAACAATGCATCGCATAAATTAAGTCAAAACATTGCATAAGCCATGCACTGATATCTTCAAACTCATGGGGAGTCAAGTGAATTTTGAGCAAAAAAAAAAACTTCTAGCGGTAGAGTTGGTTAGAAAGGTATGAGTATGTTTACTACGGAAAGAAATATTCAAAATAGATCAACATCAAGAAATTATGAAGTCCGCGCGGTCCGTTTTTCGCACATATATATTAACTCGTCACGTTCGGGTAGAAATGCAACTTCCCTCGAGAGGAAGTATTATTATTTATTAACTAGCATTTAATAAAATAAGTTTTTTCATTGTAAATCTATATTTCTCAAATCCTTTTTGTCAGATAGGGCATGTGGGGTTGAAAGAAAGATTAGAAGAAAGAATCTATACACAATAATATGTAGTGCATTGTAATGTTTTGTTTGACCTTGATGTTTGTAAACTTATTGATGCATCTTAGGTATTTGTTGAAATGCAGAGCAATTGAAATTCATGTTTAATACATTATTCCATGTTTTATGCCTCTAAACCTGTCTAATAGAAGTTGCATTTTCACGTGAAAGCGTCAAGTTGATACATACGTGCGAAGAAACGGGCCGCGCGGCCGAAATATAGAATATTTCGTATCAAGTGTGGAAAGGCGTATTTTAACGCGCGAGCGAGTCGCGACTCGCTCTCGCGTTAAAATACATTTCGCACATGATACGAACGATACTTTTGCATATATTTATACTTTTCTGATCAAGTTTCCCGCTGGAACTTTTTTGTTGCTCAAAATTCGCTGGACTTCCCATGAGCTTAAAGATATGAATGCATGATTTACGCAATATCTCAGGCAAAAACTTATAACTTTTGTTTAAATGAGACTGTTCACAAGTGATTCTCTCTACCAGTCGTAGAATATCATAAGGAATAGATCCTGTGAATTTAATCACAGAAATCAAAGGATTGGCTGAATCACAGCGAGTTTACAGAATTACAGAGAAACCTTTTATATTAATTTTATGTTATACTCATCTTTGGACTACCTTCTGGGACTGCTAACTTAGTTATTGCAAAATGAAGTACACATTTTTACATTCTCATCAGACAAGGTGAGAAAGAAAATCAGAGAAAGCGTAAAATTCGACCCCCCTCCATTTTTGTGAAATGCCCACGTTTTGAGACCCTCTGAACCTGAAAAACAGGTTTTTACGAATGTGTCTGTCAGTACGTACGAATGGCTAGGTCACATGATAATTACTACAAATGTGGACACTCAAGAAAATAATGAGCAAGATAACATAACGCGGAAAGCGAAATGAGGGACATACCTTGATTCGGCGATCAGCTTCGTTGATTTTTTTCTAGTATTTATCAAAATCAAGAAATTCACGCCCCCTCGAGCTCCAGCGGCCCAGTGAACCACGGAGTTTTTTATGAGTTCACAGAGAGTTAATCTGAAAGTTCACCATGAGTTCACCTGGAGTTCC